>JASAMV010005397.1:0-187508 GCA_030248065.1 Rhynchonema sp. JSB1_4
AGCGACCGCCACAAAAACAAACAAAGCGCACGTTATAATCACCAACAAACAAGTTATCTATCCATCTTCACCCACCGTTTGGCCATAATCTGTCGTTCGTCCTTCGAATAATCCAACGATCCAATCGCACCGCCGCCGTGCGTCGGCATGAAACCGATAATCGCGAGCAGCGCCGTGCGAACTGGAATTAGAGTGCTTTTTCTTATTTTATTTCAAGCAAGAAACCCCATTTTAGGGCGGAGGCGGACTGGGGGCGGCTGAACGCTGAAGCAGGAATACTTCCAAACAAAACTATTTCATTCATTTCCGTGCCAGGAATTATTTCCGCGAGCCTGAAATGTTTCCGGCATCCATAATTTTTTGACGTCGCGTAATGCGGCAACATTTTCGTGTGATTTATTACGGGTTGCGGCAAGGCAAAACACGTTCCTTTAGCAAGAGAACGCTGGTTTCTGTGGTATCATGCGAAAAACACCGCTTGCATGGCTGAATTACTTCAAAGTAATTCAACCGAAGTCCGCGCTCAGCAATCAGTTCAAACATAATCACGAAACTCAGCACGCAAAATTGTCAAAGCATGACACAACAGACAAAAAGCTAAAGAAAATGCCCCACTCACTGGACCAGGATGGTTGCCAGGATTCCGGGTGATAACCGGATATGCTCAGGCAAATCTTCTTGTTCGTTTCAAAGCGTCCATTTGGCTGAAAAAAATCCAAAAAGGTTCTTTTTTACCGAGTGCCAAAAATTAAATGCGGAAATTAATAACACAAAATTATTTTATTTACCGTCAACAACATGATACTAGGCGGTTTCATCGGATACTCGGTCGGCAGAATGATGCGTCCATGATAGATTCCGCCATCGAAATCGGTGTCCGGCGGACCACGGACGGTGAAGTGCCACTCGAACAGATTATCCTGCACAACGCGAAATTAATTCAATATAGCAAACGTGATCATTTACGTTTACCGTGCCACTTCAGTGAAGTGTTGACTGACGATAGACAGATGAAATCAAAAAGTGTTGACGATAGATAGGTTACACCTTAGTTGCGAAAAACCGGTTCTTAAAAATTTTGTGAAAAAAACCGAAAAAACCGAAAATTTTCCACAGGATAAATTTCCAGCACAGGGTATCAAATAACAGGCAGAGGGTATTTTGACCCAAAAAACTGATGTGAAGTAGGGTTAGAGGTCGGGGGGGGGGGGTACCCGACACCCGACATCTGAAAATACCCGACACCCGACATTTGAGAAAAAAGCCGACACCCGACAGTTCCAAAAAAAACCGACACCCGACATCTAGTTTTTGTAAAAAACCCGACACCCGACACCTGTTTTTGGAGCAAAAACAGGCAACTTTTTGCACCTTCGCACTATTAGTGCAATTTTTTGGATCAAGTGACTGAATTCAAGTATTTTCACACAAAATAAACACCAAAATGACACATTCTACGTCTTCGGAAACATTTGGTTCGAAGAAAATTTTCTCTCAAAATTCTTTTCTCGGCAAAACTGATGTTTTGAACCGTAAGTGTCGGGTCCCAAAAAACGCGACACCCGACACCTGGAGGCACCCGACACCCGACACCTACACTTTTTTGGCACCCGACACCCGGCACCCGACATCTCTCTAACCCTAATGTGAAGCCTAGTGCAAAGAGACTGTGTACTACAGAAGACATGTAAACTGCTCCAAATCTCCAAGTTACTTCGCTCTAGACCTCTAGATGGCACTTCGGCATTGGCGAACCTCCAGAACTTTGAAAAGTAAGGGTCAAAAACGTCATTTTTGGCAAAAATATGAGAAAATTTGGCCCGGATTTTTCACGGAAATTCATTTTCGGTCCAAAAAACGGACCCGGTTTTTTTAACGAAAAAAACCGGTTCTTTTCCACGCGCAACTATACGATAGATAGATCAATTTGGGGGTTTTCCTACACCACCCCCCCCCCCCGCCCCAAGCACCGTCCAGGTGCTGACTCCAGTGGTGTCGTTGAGAAATCGAAATTTTCCCATACCCAGCCCAATTTTCGGGAAATTTCAAATACATACCAGCAATACGTAAAGGTTTATGTTGTAAACCTTTCAACGATTCGTATTGCTAATTGTGAGTTTATCGCATGTCGCAATCTGAAAGTGCATAACATTCGGCTTGAGATGATAGATCCAGTTCGCAACCAACTGCTGTACATAGTACATACAAGTCTCCGCGCAAGTTTGGGGGTTGTGCCACTCCAAAATGGCGGGGCACGCGTGGAACGCGTACATATGCGCGTATGACCTTTCTACAACACACCAGTATGGCTATACGCACCATACGGCCGCACTCAGACAAACGCGAAAACCGAAAAGTTCAGCACAACAGCAACTCCATAACCACGGGCCTAAACCACAGTGATGCTCAAACAAAATGTTTCAGAGGCTGTTTGGCGCGCGCTGTGGATAATGACTACGCTGAAAAAAACTTTTTGCTTTTCGCGTTTGTCCGAGGGCGTCCTACGCGTATACCGTAAAAACCTAAATACAGCCCCACCCGGAATAGAGCCCCCCCCCCGTAATACAGCCCCCCCCAAAAAGGGGTCAGTGAATTAATAGAGCCCCCCCCCCCCCCCCGGAATAGAGCCCCCCCCCCTAAGTAACATCCCCCTATACAGTAGTGTATTAAGGCTTGATAGTGGTGCACAGGTACATTTATGCACGTTTGTTGTTCGTTCAGAGCACATAATACGCCTCTTATTGGCAAATAGACACGAATAAATGCGATTACAAGCGAAAAAACATCCTTTCAAACCCCTTTTTAGGGGTTTTTGGGGGGTATTTCTGGGAACAATTTTTCAGGTTCGGGTCAGTGAATTAATAGAGGCCCCCCCGGAATAGAGCCCCCCCCCGTAATAGAGCCCCCCAAAATGGGGTCAGTGAATTAATAGAGCCCCCCCTTCTATTTAGGTTTTTACGGTAGTCCATGTCCAGCCACGAACTCATGAGACGACTTTTTTTAACTTGCTTGGCCAGATTCAAAAATGCTCCTGTCACACGGTTTCGAATAAAGCAAAAGAAAGAGATTGACAGACAGAGATGAATGCGATGAAGTTCCAGCTAGGCATGGGGTGGGGGCAATACCGATTTTTTGACCCAAGCCACTTTAGTGGCTGGGGGGGAATGGGGGGGATTCCCCCCCTAAGGGGTATCTATCTCGAGTCACCCCTTAGGGGGGGATGGGGGAGGGTATCTATCTCGAGCCGACCCCAGAGGTCGCAATCGGGCCGGGTTTGGCCGGCCCGGCCCGGCCCGAGCCCCCAAATCTCCGGCCCGGCCCGGCCCGACCCGACCCGTACCCCCAAATCTCCGGCCCGGCCCGAACCCCCAAATCTCCGGCCCGGCCCGGCCCGGCCCGAATTTTTGGCTCTGATTTTAACCCAATTTTTGTCATATTTTTTGCGATTTTTGAATCTATTTTTTTGGTTGAAAATTCATTGTTTTCCATGAAAAAGTCGCCAGATAGACAATACCAGGGGGGGTAGGTAAGGTAGATGACGCGCCATCCTGGTACAGTAGGTAGGTCGCCGCAGTGTAGTTCCTGGTCCGGAGGGGGAACAGGCGGTACCAGTGTAGTTCCTGGTCCGGCGCGGCGGTTAGTGTACCTACCCCTTTTTTCCGTGCGGCGGTTAGTGTACCTCCCTGGGGGGAAGGGGGGGGGGAAGACCCAAATTCACGAAAAAGTCACTTTTTGAGGTCGAAAATTTGACCGATTTTTGGCCCTTTTTGGAAAAAATTCTCCATAAAAAGGGTATTCTGGCGACTTTTGACAACATCGGCCTAAAAATCACCCATTTTAGGCCTAAAATTGTCCATTTTAGGCCTAAAAATGCATATTTTGGGCAAAAATTGAGGCGGCTAGTGTACCTGGCGCGGCGCAGTGTAGTACTTGGTCAGGGTCAGTGTAGTGGCAGGCAGATGGTTGCAAGGTACCCTTGGGGGGGGGATGGATCCAGATGGTTGCAAGGTACCCCCCTACCCAGCCTCCGGGAGGTTGCAAGGTACCCCTGAGGTCCGAAAAAAGGGTGTTTTTTGCATGCATTATACTGCAAATTTGGCCGAAAAATTGGTACTTTTTTGCATTTTGGCCGAAAATTTGCCTAAAATACCTATTATATGGAGGTTTGCGCGCGGAGCGCGCGATTTTTGGGGTTTTGAGGTCGAAAAACACCCATTTTTGCCTATAAAAACCATAAATTGATGGTTGCAAGGTACCCTCCGGGGTGGTTGCAAGCAGTGTAGTTCCTGGTCCGGCGCGGCGGTTAGTGTACCTACCCCTTTTTTCCGTGAGGCGGTTAGTGTACCTCCCTGGGGGGGAAGGGGGGGGGGGAAGACCCAAAATCAGGAAAAAGTCACTTTTTGAGGTAGAAAATTTGACCTATTTTTACCTTTTTTTGGAAAAAATTCTTCAGAACAAGGGTATTTTGGCGACTTTTGAGAACATTGACCTAAAAATCACACATTTTAGGCCTAAAAATGCCCATTTTAGGCCTAAAAATGGCCATTTTAGGCAAAAGTTGAGGCGGTTAGTGTACCTGACGCGGCGGTTAGTGTACTAGTGTACCTTGGTCGCGGCGGTTAGTGTACCTTAGGGGGGGACCCCCCTCCCCCCCCCCAGGAACTACACTGGTTGCAAGGTACCTACCCTTCCCCCCCATCCCCCCCAAGGGGTGGTTGCAAGGTACCTACTCCTTAGGGGGGAATCCCCCCCCCCATCCCCCCCAGCCACTACACTGGTCAGGGTGTTGACGATAGATAGATTGGGACCAGAAATGTGTTGACGATAGATAGATGACCCAAGTCCGAAATCTGGGGGGGGTCGACCCAAACTTGTTGACGATAGATAGATGGTAGGTGGGGGGGGTCGCCAAAAATCAAGGTGTAGTATAGTGTACTAAGCAGGTAATAATGTGTAAATATTAATGAAAATGTACTTAGATGTACTAATCCGCGCGTAGCGCGCGATTTTTTGCCTATTTGGGACGAAAAATACCGATTTTGAGCCATTTTGAGGCAAAAATACCCATTTTGGGGACGAAATGTGTTGACGATAGATAGATTGTTCCCAGAATTTGTTGACGATAGATAGATTTGCCCATAAGTGTTGACGATAGATAGATGAAATCAAAAAGTGTTGACGATAGATAGATGAATTTGGGGGGGACGCCCCCCCAAGTACTACCCTGGCGCGGCGGTTAGTGTACTAGTGTACCTTGGTCGCGGCGGTTAGTGTACCTTAGGGGGGGACCCCCCCTCCCCCCCCCCAGGAACTACACTGGGCGGTACCCCCCTTTTTTTCGGAGGGGGAACAGACGTACCCACCTGGGGGGAAGGGGGGGAGGGACCCGGAAGGGGGGGAGCAGTGATGTGGTTGGGGGGGTAGGGGGGGGGGTATTACCCCCCAACTCAATGGTGTGGCTGGGGGGGGGGGTGGGGGTGGGGTCCCCCCCCCAAGGTACAGTAGGTAGGTTGCCGCCCCTCGCCTGGTACAGTAGGTAGGTTGCCGCCCCTCCCCTGGTACAGTAGGTAGGTTGCCGCCCCACCTAACTTTTCACCCAAAACATTCATTTTTGGCTTAAAATTGCATAAAATTAGCATATTTGTCTGCAAATAGGCGAAAAATCGCGCGCTGCGCGCGAAATTAGTGTTTTAGGCCACATTTTCTTCAGTATTTAGACATAAAAAATTTCGGTTTCCAGATGACCCCCTCCCCCGTGGTACGAGCCCCCCCCCCGCCCTAGCTCGGCTGGTACAGTAGGTAGGTTGCCGCCCCGCATTTTGGGTGGTACAGTAGGTTGCCGCCCCGCCTGGGTAGCTACACCACTGCCCCAACTGCTAGGTAGCTTTCTTGCTCCGAAACCCATACCCCCCCCAAACTGGCTAGCTAGCTTTCTTGCTCCGGTCATCAAGTAAGAAAAGTGTTGATTTTAGTGCCAAAATGACCATTTTATGGGCCAAAATGGTCAAATTCGTTCAAATTTTCTCACACGTGCACAAAAATACGCATTTTAAGCCTTATTTTAGCATAATTTAGACCAAATTTTATACCCCTGTTTTTGACTTCTGGACCAATACCCCCCCAAATCGGGGTACCCGGCTAGCTAGCTAGCTTTCTTGTGCCGGACCCCTCCAGCTAGCTAGCTTTCTTGCTCGGACCAACTACATCACTGGGGGGGAGGACCCAAATTTGGATAAAAGTCATTTTTTGAGGTCGAAAATTTGGCTCATTTTTGCCCCTTTTAGGAAAAAAACCTCAATAAAAAAGGTATTTGGCGATTTTTGACGACATTGACCTAAAAATCACTGATTTTATGCCTAAAAATGCCTATTTTAGGCCAAAATTTGCCTATTTTAGGTAAAAATTGGGGGAGCAGACGTACCCGGAGGGGGAACAGTGGGGCAGGCGTACCATGGAGGAGGGGGAACAGACGTACCCGCGGGGGGGGACCCCCCTCCCCCCCAGGAACTACACTGGGTCGCCGCCCCCCCCCGTCTGGTACAGGTTGCTATTTTTGGCTCAAAATGGTATAAAATCTATATTTTTCACTCCAAATAATCGAAAAATCGCGCGCTGCGCGCGAAATGAGGGTTTTAGAGTACATTTTCATCTAAATTTAGACATAAAAAATTTTGTTCCCCCCAAGCTCGGCCGGTACAGTAGGTAGGTTGATTGCAGGCCTTTCTGGTGGTACAGTAGGTTGATTGCACGCCTGGGTAGCCACACCACTGGACAATACTGATCATTGACTTGCTGAATCCGTCAGAAATTTTAGTATTTTTGACAAAAAAACCCTACTTTTTCAGTAAAATAAATCACTTCAGAAGCTTCGGGCCGAGGTGCCCGGCCCGGCCCGGCCCGGCCCGACCCTCCAAATATGCGGCCCGGCCCGGCCCGAGCCAAAATCGCGGCCCGGCCCGAGCTCGGGCCGGCCCGATTGCGACCTCTGACCCCAAAGGGTATCTCGAGTAAGCAGATTTATGCTTTTCAAAGGCAAAAATAGGTGTTTTTCGACCTCGGAACCCCTAAAAATCGCGCGCTCCGCGCGCAAACACCCAAAAATGGTCGTTTTAGGCCAATTTTCGGCAAAAATGTCAAAACGTACCCATTTTTAGGCCAATTTTGCAGTAAAATTACATGCAAAAAAACGGCCTTTTTTCGCCTTTTGACGGACCATAGGGGTATCTTGGGTAGCCTCTGGGGGTATCTCGAGTAAGTCCGAAACCTTCCCCCCCCCCTAGGGTATCTTGGGTCGATTGGCCTGCCACCACACTGACCCAAGCCAATACCCAATGCCCAATACCAGGGCCCACCCCCAATACCCAATACCTCAAATGGGACCCAACCCAATACCCAATACCCAGCCAATACTCAGGTTGAGACCCAATGCCCAATACCAGGGTAGTACCGTAAAACCTAAAATGCAAGGGGGGGCTGTATTTTTTCACTGACCCCTTTTATGGGGGCTGTATTTTTTGGGGGGGCTGTATTTTTTCGCTGCCCAAAATCTCAAAAAATGTTCCCAAAAATGCCCCTCAAATGGAGTTCTGTCAGGGTGTTACTGGTCATTATTGAGTGTTTTTAGGTGCAGATCTTCCATAAAAGGCTTTACATCACCATATACTCAACCACCAGTGTAGTTCCGGCTCCGGGGGGGAGGGGGGTCCCCCCCTAAGGTACACTAACCGCCGCGACCAAGGTACACTAGTACACTAACCGCCGCGCCCAGAGATCGGAAACGGGCCGGCGGCCGGGTAAAGTCGGCCCGGCCCGGCCCGGTCGGCGAAAAGTCCGGCCCGGCCCGGTGGAGGGCTGCAAGTTAGTGTACCTCCCTGGGGGGAAGGGGGAAGACTCAAATTCACGAAAAAGTCACTTTTTGAGGTAGAAAATTTGACCCATTTTTGGCCCTTTTTGGAAAAAATTCTCCATAAAAAGGGTATTTTGGCGACTTTTGACAACATCGACCGCATTTTCATTAATATTTACACATTATTATCTACGTTAGTACAGTATACTATACCTTGATTTTTGGCGACCCCCCCACCATCTATCTATCGTCAACAAGTTTGGGTCGACCCAGCGTAGTTCCTGGGGGGAGGGGGGGTCCGCCCCCCCTAAGGTGCACTAACCGCCGCGACCAAGGTACACTAGTACACTAACCGCCGCGCCAGGTACACTAACCGCCTCAATTTTTGCCTAAAGTAGGCATTTTTAGGCCTACAATGGGCATTTTTAGGCCAAAAATGGGTGATTTTCAGGTCAATGATGTCAAAAGTCGCCAAAATACCCGTTTTATTGAGAATTTTTTCCAAAATGGGTAAAAAATCGGTCAAATTTTCTACCTCAAAAAGTGACTTTTTCCTTAATTTGGGTCTTCCCCCTTCCCCCCCCAGCGAGGTACACTAACCGCCGCACGGAAAAAGCGGTAGGTACACTAACCGCCGCGCCGGACCAGGAACAACACTGGGTCGACCCCCCCAGATTTCGAACTTGGGTCATCTATCTATCGTCAACACATTTCGGGTCCCAATCTATCTACCGTCAACACCCTGGCCAAGTACTACACTGGGGCAAGTCCCCCCAAGGTACAGTAGGTAGGTAGGTTGACGCTCCATCCTGGTACAGTAGGTAGGTCGCCGCCCGGCAGCTGGTACAGTAAGTTGCTATTTTTGGCTCAAAATGGTATAAAATTGGTATTTTTCTCTCCAAATAGGCGAAAAATCGCGCGCTACGCGCGAAATTAGCGTTTTAGAGCACATTTTCATCAAAATTTCGACCTAAAAAATTTCTTCCCCCCCCCTAGCTCGGCCGGTGCAGTAGGTAGGTTGCCGCCCCACATTTTATGTGGTACAGTAGGTTGCCGCCCCGCCTGGGCAGCTACACCAGCAGCGAAAAAATACAGCCCCCCAAAATAGAGCCCCCTAATAGGGGTCAGTGAAAAAATGCAGCCCCCTTGTATTTTAGGTTTTACGGTATTGGGTCAAAACCAATACCCAATATTAATCCAGAAAAACCCAATACCAAACCAATACCGAACCCAATACCTGACCCAAAACCCAATACCACACCAATACCAAACCCAATACCAACCGAATACCAGACCAAAAACCCAATGCCAAGCCAAACCAATACTAAGACCAATACCCAATACCAATACCAACCCAATACTCAATACCAATACCAACCCAATACCAGGCACTTCAGTAGTATTGATCTGGTATTGGGTATTGATACTGGTATTAGGTCTCACCCGGTATTGGTAAAGAGCCTGATCTACGGCACACGAGGTTGATTTGCCGCCTCGCCAGTCAAATTGAACTAAAGGTTTTTAGATACTCAGATATCAACTTACGCTCACAACGGATGTCGCAACTGGAACAATGGAACATTATCAAATTTTTTCCTTTGACGGCTTTTTCGTTGTTTCGGATTTGAATCTCTTATCCCACGTGCTCCACCAAACCACCATTGCTTCCAGTCACCAACTGCCAGTGTCCGCTTAAAAAATAGCGAACATCATGCGCATGTTCGTGCTTTATTCACTGCTGATTTGTGTATCGTTTGGTGACGAGCAGAACGGCTTGGGCGCAAATGATGGACGACAGTCAAATAACAACGGCTCACAACAAGCGATAGCGAGGGACGTCACTGACGAGATCCTCGATGAAATGGACCAACTGGCTGAGCCCGACATGATCCCGGTGCATTTTCCGACAACGAAGAGAACGTACACTGACGCGCAGTTGCGGGAACTTTGTTAGTTTGCTTTGTTTCCCCAACAATTTATGTCTCATGTGATTGATTATTTGTTCACAACAAAATCACATCGTATTTTTTTGGGAAAACCTTATTTTTTCGCAGATGCGCAACTGTCGCCGAATGAGGTGTTGTGCAACTGCACGCAGGGTGACTGCGGCATTCACACGACTGCCGGCCAATTTGATAATATCTGCCGTACGACGGGCGGCTGTTCGAAGAAAGTCGGAGCGCACGATCACGGCGGATTCGTGTTCGATATGGCGTTCGTGCAATTTTTTGCTATTTTTCGTTCATGATGGCATAGCACGTGCTATATGTAACTATCTAGAATTCAGCCGATTGTTTACCCCGAGGAGTTCTGAGATAACAGATACCTACCGAGCTGCGTACCAGAATACGTACTGTTGTATCACTATTACACAAACACAGACAATGTTTGTACGTTTCTGCCGCACGATCATGCGGCCATCTGCGTGCGGTGCAAGTGCATTGAGTGACGTAACGCCTCGTATACGATACAAAAAAGCTGATTACGACTTCGCACTTGTTCAGATGCATACCGGAGATCAACTATCGTCCGCGCGCCCGTCCGTTCGTCTGCCAGTTGGCGGATTCGGGTCGCTACAAAATGGACATCAAATGCTGCCACAAGCCCAAACATTTCTGCGCCAGCAATGCTCAGGTTGGGGTTGGGTTTTTTTCTCAAAGTCTGGAAATTTTGGCCACCAAATGTTGCACTGAATAAATTTTCCACAGCTGTACCTCCGCAAGCTGCCTGACGTGACTGAGCCCCCCTCGGCCGTACCTCGTGAGAACAACGCCAACGAGTGGACAGTTCTGATTATTTGCATTTCGGTGGTGGTGCTGGTCCTGGTGGCCATCGTTATGATCTATATTCTGCGACGTCTCACGCAACTGACCGCACCCAACAAAGCGTTAATTGGTTTTTGCCTGTTTTTTATGTCAGTTTTTCTACAAATAATTTCTTGCATCCGAAATTCAGGAAGAAGTACTTCAATCCAACGGAGGAGGAGAAAGAGAAGTTGCAAGATCTGCAGCGAAACGTCAAGGATTTGAACGCAATGCTGGAAGAGGTGGCAGGGGATCTCACGAATTCCGGATCTGGATCAGGTTTGTCGTTTTAATTTTGGCCGACAATTTTTCAAATGTTGCGATAATAATATGCAATTTTTAGATTATGATTCTTTTTCTTTGCTCAGGTCTGCCGGTTTTGGTGCAGCGAACGATCGCACGACAGATCGAGCTGCAAGGAAACCACCCGATTGGAACGGGACGTTTTGGAGAGGTTGACGAGTTGAAAGGAATAAAATTGCCCAAAAGAATGACATGATAAAATATAAAATTTTATTAGGTCTGGCTGGGCATGTGGAAAGGCGAAAAGGTGGCGGTGAAAATATTCCATTCGTTCGAAGAAAAGTCCTGGTTTCGTGAAGTCGAGATTTTTCAAACGAACATGCTGCGGCACACGAACATTTTGGGATTTATAGCGTCTGATAATAAAGGTTAAAATGATTTCTTTTTGCTGTTTCCGTGATTTTGTTATCACAAACAGCGGCTGGTGCAATATCGAACTTGGCGATCAAGTCATTTGGATTTGGAACTTGATGGATTTTTTTGTGTTGTCACTTCGACCAGCGCAAAAGTTGCTCGCAGCCAACAAATAAGCACGTTTCACGTGTTTGCACAATTGAAATCAACGCATCAGTAAATCTCAGCATTCAAAATAATCAAAAAACCATCCGGATCCAAGTTTGAGATGGTTAGGGCGTAAGCTGCAACAACGGCATGCCGCGACATCCAAGCATACAGGCAGCAGCTGACAGCTTGGGGCGTTATCAAACTTGATGGTTGGTCCAACAAGTGCCCACTAAAAAATGAACAACTTTTGCGCTGGTCGAAGATCCATAGCATCGTAATGCAAAAAGTCACATGACTAAGACAAGTTTGATCACCACGTTTGATTTCTGTCCAGTTTTTGGAATTTGAGTTCAATGCAAATTTTTGTTCAACTTATTTGCAGACACCGGTGTGAGCACGCAACTGTGGCTGGTGACCGAATTCCATCCGAACGGGTCGTTGTACGATTATCTGATGGAACACACAATCGACATGGTCACCTTGTGTCACATGATACAAACGGTGGCGGCTGGAATAGCGTTCCTGCACGCCGAAATCGATGGCACACATTGTGAGTGTGTAGCTGAGCCAATAGTCATTGGCTGGCTGGCTGGTAAATCTACAGCTCTACAAATCAGAAATGTCAGAATAACAGAGATCACAAGCCAGCTACAGTACAATTTTGAAGTTCCACTAGCCGCCTGGCCAGTAAATCTACTAGCCCATTTGAATTTGTAAGGCCGCGTACAGGTAGAGCTGGTTCTGGCTTTAGTAAAAAAAATTCTATGTCCGAAAACCAGAACCAGAGCCAGCTCTATCTGTACGCAAAACTGGAAATATTTCTGGCGCAATATTTTTTATTCTATGTCAGAGAACCAGAAATATCTCCAGCTCTATCTGTACGCAAAACTGGAAATATTTCTGGCGCAGTTCTAAACATTTACGTTGTGTGTGTGCTTGCAACATTTTGTTTGATTACAGGGTGTGCCGAAATACATACACCTGGTATGAATTATTTTTTGTGCAGTCATTGTTTCGACTTGAGATAAAATGTGGCTAATTTTTTATGGTCTGCTGTGGGCGCTTTGCTAGCAATCTTCGATCGTTTGCAAACATGTTTTCAGGTAGCGGAGAATTCTAAACAAGGCCCCTGATCTGGTACGCTATCAGAACTAAACCTCCCACTTCGACAGTTTGTTGATGTTCTCGTCCATGCTGAGGAAAGCAGAGATACCGCTGGGAGAATTTTCACTACGGTGTTTCAGGTACATGTTCCAAAAAAGCGGTTCAAGCACAATGCGAGTTTATTTGCTGATTGGTCGGACTTTTACACTTAAGAATTTCCGTTGAGCACCTTGTGCTTGAACCAGTTCTTTGGAAAATGTACCTCAAACACCGTAGTGAAAATTCTCCCAGCGGCGTCTGTGCTTTCCTCAGCATGGATGAGAACATCAACAAACTGTATCGAAGTGGAAAGTTTAGTTCTGATAGCGCAGCAAACTAGGGGCCTTGTTTAGAATTCTAAGGTACCTGAAAACATGTTTGCAAAAGATGGAAGATTGCTGGCAAAGCGCCCACAGCAGACCATAAACAATTAGCCAAAGTTTATCACAAATCGAAGCAATTACAGCACAAACAATAATTCATACCAGGTATATGTATTTCGGCACACCCTGTAATCAAACAAAATGTTGCAAGCACACACACACACCACGTTTTTCAAATAACCTAGTGACATATAGGTAAACCACGCAACACGAGCCCGATTTCGCAGCTGGCAGAATAGTGAAACATTCATACGTGGCTGCTGATTTTGGAAATGTTACACGTTAAAGAATACAAAGTGGAGCATGATGATTTTCTCTTTCTATTCGTTTTGAACACACGCCACCTTCGGGCTCATGTTGGTGTAGTTTGCCTTTAAATGTTTCGAACTGCGCCAGAAATATTTCCAGTTTTGCGTACAGATAGAGCTGGAGATATTTCTGGTTCTCTGACATAGAATAAAAAATATTGCGCCAGAAATATTTCCAGTTTTGCGTACAGATAGAGCTGGCTCTGGTTTTGGTTTTGGACATAGAATTTTTTTTACTAAAACCAGAGCGGCCAAAGCATGCCGCCGCTGGCTTGTAAATTTTGTCACGAAATATCTGCTGGACTAAGTAAATGTTCTGCGCGGACAAATGTTTAGATAAAACAGCTATTCGATACGTAGCTCGATTGGTTGGTTTATTGCTCTCAGTGACGCATAAAACCATGCACGTAAATACGTAGCTCGATGCTCACTCGTCTAGTCTCTATGGGAAAGCGTCATTAAAACCAAAAACGGGTAAAAAATTCAAAAATGATAAAAGGCGCCTGTGTGTGACATTTAGGCAAGCCAGCAATCGCCCATCGCGATCTGAAGTCGAAGAATATTCTCGTCAAACAAGATCTCACATGTTGTGTCGCCGATCTGGGTATGGCCGTACGATACAGCAACGGGTGAGTTTTGCTTTCATGCAAAGGACGTATTTGTGATTTTTATACCACTTTTTTGTTTCTTACGTCTCTTGATGAACCAGTCAACTACTA
Source organism: Rhynchonema sp. JSB1_4 (assembly GCA_030248065.1). Taxonomy (NCBI): domain Eukaryota; kingdom Metazoa; phylum Nematoda; class Chromadorea; order Monhysterida; family Xyalidae; genus Rhynchonema; species Rhynchonema sp. JSB1_4. The sequence continues at coordinate 14,011 of JASAMV010005397.1, forward strand.
AACATTCGGCCACTCGTGATTCTCCAAATTCAGCATGCTCGAAATCCCGTCGGGCACTCGAGTGGGCACGCGACGATATCTGGCGCCCGAGGTGCTCGACGGCACGTTCCATGATCAACAGTTCGACTCGTATCGTCGTGCGGACATGTACTCGTTCGGGTTGGTCATGTGGGAGATGACTCGTCGCACCACCGGTCACGGTTGGATAATTTTTGACTTTTATATACCCTTCGTTAGACTAACTAACTAAAATACACAAATCGGAACGTTAAGATAAATAAACCAAAACATATCGTAAACAAAGCGATGCCTTGACGAAACGTGCATCAACAACATCCGACGTTGACTCTATTTCTGTTTTATTCTTCGACCGATAATTCCCTCTTCAATCATAGAATAGTAGATCCTTGCTAAATTAGTAAATTTTTTTAATTTTTTTGCGTCTTCACATTTTTACATCAGTCAGTTGCTGCATGTGGCTGGTTGCTTCTTGATAATTATTGTATAATTGAGGTGAGGCTGTTGATTTTGCACAGATTTGTCACTCATGAATGTTGTTTTACAATAATTTGTTGTCTGGCGTTACACGATCTTACACTTCTCGAGGGAGCCAGATAACAAACCCAGAATTTTAGTCAATAGTTACTGTGGTGCATATCTCATTACGTCAGTTTTCGTGTCACTTCAACTGAATTTGATCAGCCAGCAGATGTTTTCTTCTTCTCCGCCTTTCGATGACGATGGTTTTGCCGGCTTTGCCTTCTTTTCCTTTTTTGATTTCTTCTTGGTCTCGTCAAGTTTGGGTCGATGATCTTCGACTGCCGTTTGATCGGTGGGTGCCGGCGAGTGCGGCGGCGTGGTCGGCGCTGTCTGAATCGGCTATTTGTGTCACCCATATCACATTGGAATTGAAGATATTAACTTCTTAGCTCATTCACCTCTTTTGGCATTGTTGGTGGCGCAGTTGGAGGTGGCACCGGAGGCGCGACTTCTGGAGCCTAAATGCATTTGTCAATCAACTGTTGTATTTGGTACTACTGAAAGTTTATTTTCCAACCTTCTTCGGTGGACGCCAGTCGGGTGGATCGTAACGAATCGGCACGACCAGCCGTTTTGTGAACACCGGCGCCGTCGCCTCGTTCTTCCACAGATCGTGCGCGCTCGTGTTCTCGGGCGTATGTGTTGGCACCGTGCCAACAATGAACGTCAGATGATCGTCGTGTCGCAACGGGTACTCCGTGACCTCGGTGCACACCTGTGTGGTTGTTATTGACTAATGGCTCGCCCATAAACGGCCCAATAATGGAAGATTCAACTGTGTGTCACCACTCACCAACTTAACGGTGGACGGGTCACCGTTTGCCTCAATGAATCCGTAGGATGGTTTGGTCTTGAACTGGGCGGCATTGGTCGATTTGGTCTTGTATGTGTGACGCGTCGGATTCTCGATTGCGCCGGGCGGCAAACGCAACGTCACATTCGTGTTATGCTGTTGGGTGAATGGTGCCTGAAGTCGTCGTTTGATTGATGAGTCGTTCGTTTTAGGGGGTCCCGTAACATCCCTCTCCGGGAAACATACCTTGAACACAACTTCGGTCGGTTCGACGACCACATGACATGTAACATCATTTTCGTCATGAGTCGGGTGGATATGGTGCTGTGTGGCTTGCGTCGCATTGCTGCTCGTTTTGTGAGGCTCATTTGGTGAGGGCGAAGACATGACTGTTCAGTGAGGATAAATGAAGGCCAGCAAAGATAAATTCGTCGATGTAATACTGTAGAGCGAAAATGCAATGAATTTCCTCTCCAAGTAGTATGCCAGCCTGTCTAATCCACATTACTAATCCACGCTGGTATTCTTCTACTCAAAGCATATTGCAACCCATGTCCCATTTTATTATTCAGTCATTTATTTCAGTCATATGTTTGGAGCTGTTTGGTTTGGATCACTTTTCTGGTTGAAATATTTGGTCCAGCACGAATCGAGTTGCACTCGTTCATCTTCAATTTTGCTGGGACTTGTATAAAAATTGACCGCTTTGTATTTTGGCTTCAGTTGAAGTGTGTGCATTGCGCGCCAAAGTTACTACGACAAATCATTTGCAATCGGAATTAATTTTGTGAAAGCCACGTGCTCCTAACATGTATGTAGATGTAACGTTGTTGCGCTAGATATTGACAATCAATCAATTCCGATAACATCATAATTGGTGGGCAAGTCAGCAGCATAAACCACAAGTCAAACAGTTACGTTTGCACTACTGCACTGTGCATTTTACGAGCCAGTAGATGTCTTCATCCTCTGCACTTTTGCTCTTTCCGCCGCTCTTCTCAATTCGTTTCGATTCCGGTGGTGCCGATTGTTTCTTCACTGCTTCTTTCGATTTCGACCTGGTTGACTTTGGCTTTGGTTGCACTTGCTGCGACGTGGATGGCGACGGCGCAGCTGCGGGCGGACCTGGCGGTTGCTCTGGTGGCACGGGCGCCGCAGCTGCAGCGGGAGGCGCCGCGTCAGCCTGTATCAAACTTTTTGATTGACTTCAATAGTTATTGATATCGGCTTGGGCTGGGTCAGTTTGAGATCAACCTTCGGTGGACGCCAGTCGGGTGGATCGTATCGAATCGGCACGACGAATCTCTTTGTGAACACCGGCGCCGTCGCCTCGTTCTTCCACAGTTCGTGCGCGCTCGTTTTCTCGGGCGTATGTGTTGGCACCGTGCCAACGATGAACGTCAGATGATCGTCACGTTTCAGGGGGTAGTCCTTGATCGCTCCGCACGTCTGCAAAAGTTTGTCATTCAGTCAAATGTTGACTTTCAAAAAAGCTGATTTTGCAAACCAATTTGACGGTGGCTGGTGCTCCGGTTGTTTCAATGTATCCGTAGGATGGTTTGGTCTTGAACTGTCCGGCGTGCGTCGATTTCGTTTTGTACGTGTGACGTGTTGGATTCTCCATTGCGCCCGGCGGCAGACGCAACGTCACATTGACACTGTGCGGTTCGGTGAATGGCGCCTGCGAATCGGCAATTATTATTTTTGGATCATCCGTGAGCTTGCTTCTGGCAGCGAACTTTTGCGCATTACCCGTTTGTTTGAATACTCACCGTGAAGAGAATCTCATTTGGTTCGACAACCACGTGACACTCAACCTCTGCATCGTTGTGGGTTGGATGGTGCGTCGCGTTGCTGGTCGTAGGGCGAGGCGTGTTCGGTGATGGAGATGCGGAAGACATGATGTTGAGGGAAAGTCACGGTCAATTGAAGGAAGTGGTCGGTTGAAGGAGGAAATTGAAAGTCACGGTCACGGTAAAGTCAAGAATGAAACGAAATTCTTTCAAAACCTCAGAACTAGCGCGAAACATCATTTTAAATGTATAATACAACATGCAAAGACCACAGAATGCTAAAATATTGTATTCCTGGTTAATCAATCTTCATGTTGCAGGCAACGTGTTTCCTTACGATTTGCCGTACTACGACTTGGTGCCGAGCGACCCGAGTCAAGACGACGTGCGCCGCATTGTGTGCGAACAACAAATCAGACCCACCATCAATAACCCTTGGCTCGATCATGAGGTCGGCTTGACTTTCAAGATCATGCGCACAGTTTCTTCACTTTCAAGTTCAATAATCTCGTTACTTTAATTGAGATCCTCTCGGAAGTGTGTCGTCTGATGCGCGAATGCTGGCGGGCGAATGCCGGTGCACGGCTAACCGCGCTGCGAGTGCGAAAGACAGCACAACAATTGACGGTGGATGCCGAAAAATACGTGAATTTGGCTTTGAGGCCGAAGGGTAGCGCAGCAAACATCAATGTGCATAAAATTTGAGTGGTGTGCTTTTTGTGAACAGATATGTAAACATGTTGGTCGGGTCAATGATGCGAATTTGAGAAGTGTAATATAGTGGTGGCATTGTTCGCATCGTATTTTTGTGACAATGTCTGGTGCATTGTTTGAGCAGTTTTTGTATCATACTGTGAAACATAGGGGAAACTCTTTTTTCTAATTTCTATCTCAAACTTTCCGTTTCTATCTTTACCAGCCTGGTGTACAGCTTCGCGGTCAAGAATTTGTTTTCCTGTCGTTTCTTTTAATTTTTCGGCAAAAAAATGTGCATGCCATGATTATGTAATTGCACGTTTTAGTTTGTTGCTGCGATGTGTGCGAGTCATATTATGTGATTAGTACGAAATGTTATTTTGTTACTTCTTTTTCTTTTTAGCTTCGCATGCTGTATACAGTACCGGTTGCATCTCTTGGCTGTTTTTCGCATGATTCATGCGGCATACCATGCGGCATGGTACCTCCTTAAGTACTGAATCATGCGAAAAATCATGCGACATTATGCGACCACAAGCGAGCATTTTTGTCACCATGCGAGAATCATGCCGCATGATTTTGGACCATGCGGCATGATTCTCGCATGATTGTGTTGACTTGGCTGCTGGTTTAGCCTTGCCCCGTTTGTGATCATAGGCAGTTTATCAGCTGTCAGCCTAAATAATATCGGTAAAATTTGCCAAAAAAGCTTTTAACAGAAATGCTTATGTAGTATACTGTGTATGACAATCTTTTTCCGCAATTTGATTCTTAAAGGTGTAGCAGCGGAGTTGTTAACTACATAACCATTTATGTTTCTCACAAGCGTATTTCCAGTGAGATTCAACCAGGATACTCGTTACATTCAAGCTGACGGCTGATAAATCGCCAGTGATCACAAACAGAGCAAAACTAAACCAGCAGCCAAGTCAGCACAATCATGCGAGAATCATGCCGCATGGTCCAAAATCATGCCACATGATTCTCGCATGGTGACAAAAATGCTCGCATAGGGTCGCATAATGCCGCGTGATTTTTCGCATGATTCAATACTTAAGGAGGTACCATGCCGCATGGTATGCCGCATGAATCATGCGAAAAACAGCCAAGAGATGCAACCGGTACTGTACGTATATCCCTTCTGGTTCTGTTGGTCCTACCGTAAACTCTGCTATTGATTTTCCGCTCTTGTGCATTTGTGTATGTGTGTCGCCGAGTTGCATGATTATTGTGATCAACTACTTGTTTTCGATTGATGACACCGTTGTGTTGAGTAGACATTTTTTATTCATACTGTGCGTTCAAAAATTATACAAAAACATTTTCGCGTTGCTTAAATTTGAAACTTGATGTATTTTTTAATTTGATAACAACATAACCTGTTGTTATGTTCGTACAATCCTTTGCGTTTTCTGCGTCGTCATATTCATGTCATTTTCATGCAGAACATCAGAAATAAATACTGGGATTTGCAGTTGATCATTTTGTTTGTCGGTTCTGCAGCTGCCAGGAAGCGACCTAAATCATGTTTCATCAACACAGGCAACGCGTATAACTACCCAGGTGCACGTGCAAGTGATTTTGTTGCTTTTTCAAAAAAAATCGCGGCACAGGTTCAGCCTTGTTTGACGCACCCAGGCACTTCGCAACAGTCGCACCAACTGATATGTCACTATTCTTTCACCGAAGCGTTTCCCCAGGTGAAACGGCACTGCTGAATGCTTGTTCCCCCAGGTGAAGTCTGCCTTTACGCGTCGCGCGCGTATAATACGCATGCACGCCTGCATGCGCCCACAAGAGTATAGGAGGCCGAATGCACCACAACACATGCACCGCGTGCACCAGTGTGCCCGCAGGCGTCAAAGGCGTGCGTGCGCATGATACGCACGCGGGCTGCACGCGCACATGCAGAATTCACGCAGAGTTGCAGCTGTGGTACTGTATGCTGGCTGATTGTACATAATATGTATAGGATAAGGGGCACTCGTCCATAAACCTAAACCTTCACTTTTTTCGTAAAATGTATCGGTAAAGTATTGTCGCTCGCGTCCTGCATTGTGGCGACGTGCAAATTTGACATACGGTGACCCAAATAGCAACGCAACACTTTTGAGGGTTTCGCTCTCAGCGTGGGCTGGGTCGTATGATACGTATATCATTCGGACGCAAAACTTCCATGGTTTCCGCGGCAGAACATAATGGGTTGAAACATCATCAAATCGGCGTTATGCCTCCGACTACGAAGATTTGCGATTTTCGACTCATCGTTACGGTAGTGGTCATGTTCACAGAAAACATCGGCGAGAATCTGGTGATGCATTGCGTCACAGTGATCCACACTCTTACTGTCCATTTATATGACGATTTCCTCACACCCATATGCGTATGAGTTGTGGTAGTCGACTGGTACCCGTACCCTCTGCAGCATTGGAACACATTGTACCACAAAATTCTCGCTGATGTTTTGAGAGAACACAGCTGTCACCAGAGACTGCCTTGTTTGCCGAATTCTCCATTATGGGCCGTGAGATAATGATTGTTGAGTGAGACCAGACACAGTGGTGAAACGGTCCTTTCGACAGTGAGCGCGGCGCAACATAGATAAAACAGCCGGAACACAAAATGCTCACAAACACGCTAAAAGAAATCATTATTACAATAAAATTTCTAAAAAATACTGCAAAATGGCGTAAAAAAGTTTGTTTTTCTCTTTATCGAGTGCTTTCCCAAGCGGAGTGTTTCACAATCACTCCAAAATCAAGTGTTGGAGCTTAATCACTCCGCATCCGCAGCGTGTTTAAAAAACTTCACGGAGTGTTTTCTGGGTTACTCCGCAGCAGAGTGCTTTGAATCACTCCAAATGGGACGAGAGAGTATGCTGATGAGTTGAAAATCGCAAATTTTCGTTGTCCGAAATATAACTCCAGCTTGCTGCTGTTTCAACCCATGATAATCTAACACAAAAAACTGTTTGACGTCTTGCGTTCGATTGGTATGCGCTTGCATCATACGTTGCAACCAACGCTGAGAACGAAACCCTCAAATGTGTTGCGTTCCTATCTGGGTCACCCTAAGCCATTTTGCCTCATGCTTTATGGATCATTTACAATTGGCCCAAATGTGGCGCCCACGTGCATCTGCTATGCGACGATTGTTTACTTGCGACCATGACAACAACAGCATCCCTGCACACAGCAAACGAAGGGCAATCGAAGCTCGTGTTTATTGTGGCTGCGCTGTTTTTGGACAAGTCACGCGCACCGACCGAAACGACTCTTTGTCATTGTTCATCCAGTTTTGTAGCGTATAGCGCGGCTGCGCAGTGCCCCTCAATGGATGGTGTAATGTGGTCTTTGCTTCTTCAACCGCTGTTTGCAATTGTGACCTCGGCTGCGAGGGTCGGTACGTGGACGACGAGGGCTGGATTGCAAAATAAGCCAACAACACGCACGAGACCGAAGAGTGATTTCTGTTGTTTCAGACCAGGCCTCGTGTGTCGGCCAGGGCGATTTCTCGACATATCACAAGGGCAACTGCTGGGTGTTTGGGCCGCATCAGTGCGATTTGGTTACTGGAATTTAATTTGAGTTATTCTTGGTTAGAGCTCAAAATTTGAAACTAACAAATTTTTGCGAACAGGCGACTATGTTGGCGGACGCGAATCAGTGCTGCAACGCATTTGATGATGGGTGGCCGGCGTTGTTGGCCAGTGACAGCCTCTGGGCGCATCTCGAGCCGTTCATTGCAACATTGGTGGGTTCATTTGAACTGTCATGCGCGCACGCACACAATTTCGACGCATTAGTGCCGCGCACATAAGGGATAGAAGCCCTGTTGAGCACGACGACCGCCACGATTTTATTCAGCCCAACAGATGGGGCCGAACTGCCGGTTGGCGTCAGAACTTCACGAATGGCAAAGAGTACAGTTGGGAATGGGAGACCAAGGAAGGACTGCACATTCCGTTCAATCAGGCTATCACACTGGTAGGTCGGCTGATGTTTCACATGGAGACTCTCAAAGTGTATCAAACTTGTGTTCGTCTTTTAGTCCCGATGGTTTCATGGAGACCCGAGCTATGCGCACTGGACAAACTACGGGGTGAATTCAGTATTCAGAGGAAAGGACCTGCATGAATTTCTCGACAAGATGTTGTGTCAATACAGTAAGTAAACGACTGAACAGTTCTTGATGGCATCTTGGTGATTGCACAAAGGCAGTAGTCAAAACGTTGCAGAAGGCAACACAATCCATTATACACAAAGTGCAAACACTGCGCGCAATGGGGCGCTGCTGGCCGAATACACTGGGACGCAGTCTCAGCTGCACTGCTCTGCGAAATGTCACAAAGTCATTGCTTGTATGGCGTATACCTGGATCGAAGCCACCGGTTTGAACAATCGGATACTTTGATTTGTTAGTAATTGTTACTGAAAACTGTTGAAATTCGACATACATGACTCAGGAACGTGCCGATTGCATTTCGAGACCAAAGACGACCAATTCTACGGCACTATTGTCACGCAGGCCGGTGCGGAGTACTTTGAAACCGATTGAAAGCAATTGTCTACATTAAGGGTCAAAATCGTGGGTGATCAATATTCTGTCATAAAAATTCCACCAGTGCTTCTCAGTCCAGAGTCACCAGCAGTCCTGTCGGGTAACATTGTGAAAATCTGACTTTTTGTCAAGAACATTTGCTCAGAGCACCACGTGCTTTGTTCGCAAAGTTGTCAAACCATGGGTGGGACAAAAAGTTTTAGCATTGTTGTTATTTTTATCCAAAATGAAGAATCAATTTTATTACATCAGTGTATCAGTGAAGAAAACACGTTCAATCTACTCTCAAAAATACCCGTTTTATACTGACAAAGACCAATGGACAGAAATGCACTCCTAGAATTCCAAATAAAGCCCCCGGGGCTCTGTTCAGCAAAAATCTACCGAATTGAGCGCCATGGCTCAATTTTGGGTTCGGCTCTGGACGGAAAACCCCGGACATTGACTGCCTGACAGCAATTTGCTGTGGGCGAAATCAAAAAATGGCGATCGGTCCAGTCCGCTCTTGCCTTGGTCACATTAGAAGACTTTTTGCGCTCAAGATATTTTTAAATTTATGAATACTGATGCCATTGGTTTGCACCGTTGTGAAACTTGTCTATTATTATGTATAATATCTGTTTCGTTCAACTCTTACGCTCAGACCAGTCCACCGATCACCAAGTTTGATTTCATCCCTGTTTGTCACAAGTTTTTCGTTTGATTGACTTACACAGCTGTAAGCGTTGTTTTTATTACTATTCTCACCATTTTGTCCACTTTCACGATATTTTGCGCCGAATTCTAAATGTTTATGATACCGTATACCGACATGTACACTGGATGTTCACGTAACCGCTTTAAATCACTGGAAAGCAACGACAAGTGTGTAAAACAAGCGAGACAAGCAACTCCAATTCACGGAAAAGATCGCCTCCTAATCCCGTAACAAATCACTTGCACTTTACTGTAATCTGTGGGACGGTGCGGGTCCGAAGACAACACTTCATTCCATGTCAATACTTCATGGTCCGGGGACATCGTCGCGCGTTTTGACTTGGTCGTGCGTATTTTCAACTGGCTTGGGTTTAGGCTAAGGCTTAGGCTTAGGCTTATGATTGGACTTATGCTTAGGCTTAGGCTTCCAGCTTTCCCTAACAGCCAGATATGTCGTAATTCACAAAACGCGCGACCATGTGACAAAGAGCGACGATGTCTCACAACCTACTTCATTGAGAAGGCAGTTCATGCGAGTCAAACACACTTCATGTGAGACAACTGTTCACGTTTTCACTGCTGTGAGTGTTCTTCTATTTCGCTGCTGTGAATGAAACACAGCAGATCTTATTGCTCGAGTAAGACATCACTGCTGCGCACAACAGTGCAAGCCACGGGTAATTAAACCACAAGTTAGCCACATGGTATTGATCACACAATGACCATATAAGAATTCATCAAATCAATCCTGATTTTCACGTTCAGTCACTCTTAACCACTGTGCTATTTGTGATTCTCACAAAACATGTTCACCTGAAAATAATCTAGCAGATCAACCACGTTGCCGGAGGTCTGAAACATTCTCTTTACTACATGCTTTGTGTGCGATCACGCAATGCAACGTCACCATACCCGTCACTTCCCTCTTTACGATTCAGGAAAAAAATTGACCAATTCTTATAAAGTCATTGTGAAGCCAATACCTTACAATAATGTAACAGCAGTGAGTTTTGCCCGCTTCGGTCGGTTTTCACAGACGGTCGAGGTGCCAGGCCTCACAAGTCAAACAGTTTCATTTGCACCACTGCACTATGCATTTCACGAGCCAGTAGAAGATGCCCGTAAGGTGCAGGTGCAAATTATGTGATGTTGTTGCTTCTTCAACAAAAATCGAGGCACGGATTCAGCATTGTTTGACGCACCCAGGCACTTCGCAGCTACAGTATGTCGCACAAACTGTCACAATTCTTTCACCGGAGCTTTTCCTACGCGGACAAAAACGACACTGCTGAAAGCTGATTGGTTGTTTTACATGGGCGTAACTTTCAAATGATCACCGCCACTATGCAATATCACGCTATCTGGCACTTCGTAAAATATTGTGCGTCATGACCGCCGCACCTCCGCAAGCACAAATGCACAGATAACAAGCAATGTGGAGGTGCTATCATCAAGCAAACAGATATGGACTCATAAAAACAGCGTGATGAAACAGCAAGCCAAAGCCAAACCCACCTTGCGTTGTGTGTTGCGACGTAAAAACTCACAACTTTTTATGATGAAACATATTTTTTTCGAGTGTTGTGCTTTTATCAAAACGTTTTCCGCCTGTTTTTGGCGCCACAATTGAGCAGATGGTGTTGTTCTTGCGCATCATTTGTCCCCCGCCTCCACACCGCCAGTCAGTTTTAAGCTCATCCGTACGTAAACTGCCGAGCAAATCAGTCTTATTTTCATTTCTCTGATCACCATTTCCTTGTTGCACACGGTTGGGCAAAAAACTTTTTCTAAAATTTTTTTTAGAAAAAAAACGCTTTAAAAATAAAAACTTTTTTCAAAAGCGCCCAAATGCCACAACAGGCTCGTGCTCCAAAAAAGATTGAAAAGGTTATAAGGCGTGTTGTAAACGTGTTTCAACCCTTTCCAAGCGAGTTGCAAACGTTCCGATTTGGCCCACATCATCTGACCAAATTTGGCAAAGGGTCGCTCGACCATGAAATCAAACCCATATCGACATATCTCGATAATGCAAAAATTGGTCGAAAAATTTTTTAACAACCATTGGCCATCCAAACAATACTTTTCCTTAAAAATCACGGTATTTTCCTTGAAAAAAATCAGGGAAAAACAAGGAAATGCAGGATTTAAAAAAAACGAAAAAACGATACAGTCGTTTCTTCTTAACCCTGGTTGCACCAACTGCTGTGTAGCATCGTTCTAATATTATTTCGCTGCGGAGTCCAGTCCGCTTGCGTGTATGTGATTGTAAAACCGGTTTATTTTTCAACTCTCTTTTTCAATCGTCATGATCAAAACTGTTCGCTGACTGCTGTTTACCAATGCGCGTTTCTTATTTGCACGGAGAGCGAAAACAACAGAACTACAGAATTGTTACCTTTTGCATGGCAGGTCTGTTTCACCACAGTAAAGTCGTATTTTGGGCATAAAGTTTTTAACAACGATTGCACTGGCATTAGTACCTTGGTAACAAATCAAACTGGAAGAAAAACGTGCGAGAACTACAGTATATACATATATGTATTTGTTGTTGTTGTTGTGCGTGCAGTTCTATTTATCACGTGAACTCCGCACATGAAATTCATTTCCATGAGCCTACATCATACTGTTGATGTTGACCGAACGTGACGTTATCAATCGATCGATATGGCTGTTGGATTATTATCCATACCTGTACTTATACTGTAACCCTGGGATGCATACTTGTGTCCTAGATATCGATAGCATAGCGTCAGCAACGCCCTCCCCATGTCCATCATAAAACTTCCTGACCATTGGTTGTGGTTGCTGATGTGTACGCACGTCAGTCGACATGTTTGGCGGTTGAACCCCGTTTTAGTCAAAAACAAAGTGGTCGCTTGACTGTGTGGCGTCATTGACTATCCCAGTGGATACTTATTTTTATCAATGCGGCCGAAATCGAAAGTGTCCACAGTGCCCGCGCGACAAAGTACAACACCAGCTTCAACGCTATCTGTATTTGAGACCACCACAGCCAACATTGAACTTTGCGGCCAGGCTGGTGGCCAACGATGAGATATTTCTTGAACAGGTTGGATAGGTTAATCCACCAACTAACCGCACAAAATTCACTGGCTAGTCCGACAATTAACGTCACCAAACACAGAGGTTGTCCCCCGACTAACGGGCAAGGGTGATCTCCGTCGACGCCCTTGAGTGCACAATATATTGTCCAATCACAAAACACATGCTGATAAATCCACCACCAACCCACAAAATCACGTTAGTCCGGTATTACGTCACAAAACACACAGGTTACTCCCCCACTAACCATCTGGCGTCTTTGACAATTATGACAATTATATTTTTGTATATCGTTATTTTTGTAATCAGGTTATAAATTAGTTACGCTGTTGGGTGGTTTATATTTTATTCCTCAAATACTGTAATAGTGTCCAAGTGTAAGAAGTTATGTCAGTCGAAAAAATGGGGTAAACTTTTGTTCCGGGTGGTACAACTCGTCTGCGGCATGAAGAGTGGATGAATGAAACAATGAAAAATAGCATGATCAACAGACACAATACGAAAAGTAATACACGCGTGAGTGCGGTACCAAACTCGGTGATTGGATCGGATCTACCTTGAGCACGTGATTTTCTGGGCAAAAGCACATGTCTCAGGTTTATTTTAGTGACGCCATAAAAATCGGCCAGCGCGACAGAAACCCCTGATCAGCTAAAAATGACTTGTGTTCAATGCGAAGCTTGTGTAATCATGGTGCATTTCAAACTGAGCACAAGAAACGCAGAACCAGTCAATTCGGATCCTATCACCAAGTTTGATACATGTCTCATAACACAAATACGTACAGTAGCTTTTATATTGCCTACAAATGTTGTGGATGGATACAATCTTTGCATGGATAATTTACATGGTGCAGAGTCATGTCGGTTGTGGAACAAGAGAATAACATTTTTGAGTAAACTTTGGGTCGGCGTGGAAGATCGGTGTGGTACTATTGCGCCGCATCACAGGTGCATGGGTGAGCGAAAGCAAAAAAACGGTGCTTGCCGGTATGGCTTACGTGTGTATTTTTGTCAACCGAATATTATTGTTGTTTTTCTATTTTTTATTTTTTTGGGTAGATTTTTGTATTTTTTTGTATTTTTTTCATTTTTTGCATTGTTTTTCGTATATGCAAGCAGAAGCAAGCGCGTGCAGTTCTAAAATGGTTTCAAAGATTAGCCAGGGTGCGGTTGCGGACAAATTTGATTTGCTAACTGCGACGAAACGAAAGAGTAGGTTATTAGATACGTACGTGACTGACTGCCACCAGCATTTCACTGCTCACGCACCCCAGCCCCAAATACGTATACGGGTGAAATTTTCGAAACGGTGTCAAGGTCAGTTGGGCGTAAAGGTCGGTGTAAAGTTCGGTCGAAAGCTCGGTCGGCGTAGCTCGGTGTAAACGTCAAGCATTGCCTGTTATTAACATGGAATATTTCAAGTTTACACCGAGGTCTATCACACTGAGCTGTCGACCGAGCCTTCTACCGACCTTTACACCCAACTGACCTTTACTCCGTTTCAAAATTCACGCAATGTTATACAGAACGTGCTCGTGAATGAATGTGCTAAAGATATCTACGCAGCAAGTGACAAACGCCAAACAGTCTAAAAATTACAAGCAAAAATTACAACAAGCCCACTATTCGTCATCGTCAGGCCCACGAATGGCGCTGAGTAGCTTTGCATTCTCAGCACCGTTGCCGTTGGCCAGATGCGGGTTTGGACGCGGCGGACGATCGCGATACTTGTTCTCCAGACACTTGAAGTACTCGCAGATGTACGGATTGGCGTAAAGGTTGCCGAAATCCATCAAATATCCGGTCGCTGGAAGGTGGTAATTGCCGTAAATCGCAGCGTAGTCGCCGGCCATCGCCATTGCAATGTGTTGATTGTTGTAATCGTTATCTGGTTGAGGGCCCCCTCGCCACGGCGACGCGTGACCTGTGCGATATTTGATTTCTTTAGTGCGTGATGGCTGCCGTTGATGGTCGGAGCTTCAGCAAACGCTATGCCTTTGTAAGGTACCTTGTGTGCCGATTTACAACACAAGTCGACGTTTCGGGATCGATAAGGACCCTTCGATAAGCGACAATTTGGAAAAAAGCCACGTCCTTCTGGGACGTTGGCGGCATAGCTCAAATTTAATGTGAGCATGTGAAAAGTACGTACCGCAACCAAAATTAGCAGAAGCAGAAATTTAGCTCTTTTTTGAAAAATGTATACCTTGGTTGTAGTGACCACCTTGTCACTCAGTTTCTGTTGAGATAATGGATCAAAACAAAGCACCCTGGCCTTCATATAGGAAGAGAATGACAGCGTGATTCTCTTGTAAACAATATTCATTCTCTAATTTTCACCGCATAAACTTCTGTTGTGCGATTTGGTGGTTCCTGCGAGGTACGATCCTCGTGTTTCGCGCAGGCCGAGCGCGTGGTGGCGCCAAGAGCTACCGTAACCCTGCTGTTTTTTTGGCTCGAATATTTTGATGTTCAAAAAACAATAATAATGTCATCGCTTCAAGAAAAGGAATCGACTCTTTCCCAAGTGAAATTGATTCGATATACGCCGAAATATGTGCTGCAATTAGTGGAAACTGTGAAAGCGTATGGCGGAAATCCCGCGGATGTGAAAAGCCTCCGGGATATTTTGATTCATCTGTGCGTGACCGCCGGACTCTGGCCTCAAGTCGATCTGATATCGTTCAAAGTGCCAGTCATATACCATAAGCCGTACTCATGGTATTTTCTGTATTGGGCGATTGCAAAGATGTTGCCCAATGAATTGCAGTGCCCGGACTATCTTCATGAGCGCATCAAGTCGTATTTTCATGAAGCGAATTTCCCTTCTGTACCCGAACAGCCCACGAGCCCGATTGTCGAATGCCGCAACAGCGAAGAATCGATGAAAAGCGCCGTGGAGATAAAGAATAAACAGAAGATGAAGAAACGAAGAAAGAAAAAGAAAGAGAAAAAGAAAGTGAAGAAAGAGAAAAAAAAGAAGGTGATCAAGGGACGAAAGAAGAGACGCCGTCGGCCGAAGAAACAAGCGGCGAAGAACTGCCACGTTCGCAAGAAGCCGTTCGATTGTGCCACGACGGCGAGTGATGACGCGGTCGAATCGAGGACGTGGCCGATTGGTGATATGGCGTCGATGTGCGACGATGTGAAGAAGGAAATGGCCGCGCGAGGAAGGGGTGTAAAGAAGAAAAAGACAACGTAATTTAGTTCAAGGTTCTGGTTTGACGTGTAGTCAGGAAATCGGTGACAAATGATATTGTGATTATGGGTGATTTTCCACCTTCTCTGTAAACGCCCACTTTTCTGTTAACATTCCCTGGTGGAAGGGAGGAGGAAGAGAATGACAGCGTGATTCTCTTGTAAACAATATTCATTCTCTAATTTTCACCGCATAAACTTCTGTTGTGCGATTTATATACAGGGTGTAGAAAATGTTGCCAATTTTCTGACTTTTCTGGCATCAGTATGCCAGGTCAGTATTCTAGCATTAGTGTGTGCCGATTCCTTTGTATAGTCCAGCCACCAGCTCATGAGACGACTTTTTTTAAAGCTTGCTTGGCCGCATTCAAAAATGCTCCAGATACACGTGTTTTCGCAAATAAAAGAAAGATATTGGCTGAGGGAGATGATGACAAGTTCCAGCTGGCTGACCTCAATTTGTTGCGTGCTTACGCGAACAGCAGCGATGTTCAGCACACAAATGTTTTGGGAGTCAAAAGGGAATTTACGCACCGAGTGGAGAGCGTGTTTTTAAAAAATACGTGCGTTTCTCTTTCTTTCATTTCCGAAATACGTGGAACCGGAACATTGTTGGATCCGCACAAGCCAATTTCAAAAAAAAGTCTCATGAGTTCGTGGCTGGACTATACACCTATAGCGGATGCCGCTTGTGCGTGCTTGGGGCTTGTGTAAACTACTAAATGCGCCTCCTTTGGTCTCTTCTTGTGCTTCTTCTTCTTTTGGGGCAACTTTGCCGCGTGTAATTAGGTGCAGGGTTGTTTCAAAAAAAGTGGTCAATTAAAAAAAATTTAAAAAAAATTTTTTTTTGAAACTCAGATTTTGCTTTTTTTTAATAAAAAAAGTTGCCCAAAATGGGCTAAAATGTCCAAAAATAGCCTTTTTCGAGGCAAAAAATTGGCACTTTTTTTCTGTGGACGAGACAATTTTTTCAAAATCGCGCCTGCGGCGCCCTGTATTGTCCCCAAATCCGTACAGGGATGCGCGGGGCTGGTCTTTTATAGTGATGTAGCACCGATAATGTACTACTACATGCTACTACACATGTATATATGCAGGTCTGGTGAAAAACCGGGCGCGCAAAGTCGATCTGACGCGCAAGATTTGGGCTGTAATCGATATTTTGATGGTCGTATATCAGATATACGGCATTAGATGCATTAAAATACGTTGTACGGCATGCTACAATACATCAGAGTAACATCGTTAGTGAACATCAACCTCAGACTGGTCGGAGACCATGGAATCTGCACAATACTACCGGATGTCACCACACAAGTTCGGTCTGAGGCGAAAATTTTTCAATTTTTGAAAAATATGTTGTATCGATTTCATTTATCCTGAAACGTCGTTTGCAACACTTTTTCTAATAAAAAATTTTTCGTCAAAAAAAATCAAAAAAAAAATTTTTTTTTAAAAAAAGCTCGTTAATGAAAAAAATTTTTTTTCAACCCTGAGTGTTTGCTTTTCTGTTGTTTTCCTGTTTTGGATATCTTGCAGTTCCTTCCTGCTCTGACTTTGTCTCTTCTAAGATTTCGACTCTACTGCACTCTCGTGTATTTTGCTTGGCGTGTCCTATTATTGCTTGGCGTGTATTTCACAACTTTGGGCGACTTACTGTACTTATCACAAGTTGAGCCGCTACGCTCCGCAATTTTTGAGACTAGTTGGACGACTATATTATCGCTGGCTTAGCTGAATCACTTCGTTCACCAAATTGTGACACCAGTTGCACGACTAGCACCAACCTACATGAAACATTACGTTCTGCAATCTGTGACACTAGTTGGTCGACCAGGTTAATCAGTTTGTTAAATATCACCTATCATTTCGAAAAATGTGTTTGCGACCGGCAACAAAAATGGCTGACCAATTTAATTCGCAGTTGATGACACAAACAATGGCAATTCCCCTGCGAGCGCGCGGCGTATAGTATTGGTTGCACAACGAGTTTAAAAGAATTGATCAATTTTTTTTCCTGAATCGTAAAGAGGGAAAGTGACGGAGCAGTGACGTTGCGTTGCGCGATCGCACACAAAGCATGCAGTCACCAAAATGTTTCAGACCCGCAGCAACGTGGGTGCTCTGCTGGATTATTTTCAGGTCAAAATGTTTTGTGAAAATCACGAATAGCACAGTGATTAGGAATGACTGAACGTGAAAATCAGGATTGATTTGATGAATTCTTATGTGGTTATTGTGGTTATTATACTGCATAGCGGTCAAGGTGCTTGTTTTGACCCATTGCATATCATCAGAAACTGAGCGACAGCTTGTGGTCACCACAACCAAGGTATACGGCGATGCCTCCGGCACTTTTTCCAAGTTCGGATGATAAGTGACCAAAAAATACATCTGAAAAAATTTTCCGCCAAATTTGAGTGTTCTGGGGAACACAGCACGAGCTATGGTAGTGCCGTCGTGGTGAATGTATAGTATCAAATGAAAGCCCAAGCATTTGTGAAAAAACTAGTAATAATTTGAATCGGACGCACCAAATATTTTAAGCTTATTGTGTGGGAGGAATACATGGCATTGGGGCGGGGCTGTGTGGCGCTCGGTATCCGCTCAGATTTTTTGTGGCGCCTGGTATCCGCTTGTGGCGCTTGGTATCCGCTTGTGGCGCTTGGTATCCGCTCAGATTTTATGTGGCGCCTGGTATCCGCTTGTGGCGCTTGGTATCCGCTCAGATTTTTTGTGGCGCCTGGTATCCGCTTGTGGCGCTTGGTATCCGCTTGTGGCGCTTGGTATACGCTCAGATTTTATGTGGCGCCTGGTATCCGCTTAGATCATTTGTGTTACACCCTCTCCAGCTGTGGCACTTAGTATCCGCTCATATTTTGTGTGGCGCCTGGAATCCGGCTATGGTGTGTCATATCCGCATGTTGCGCGCCGTATCCGCTTATATTTTGGGTGGCGCTCGGCATCCGGTCACTTTTCTTTGTTGCGCGCAGTATTCGGTCACATTTTGTGCAGCGTTCCTGAACCATATTTGAACTGCTGTGGCGCGCCTTATCCGGTCTAAATTTGATGTGGCGCGCCGTATCCAACGGCAATTTTGCCAAAAAAATTAAAAAATCTTTAAAATAGCTTCTCTTGCAATTCTGAGACCAGTTCTGGAATCGTTTGATTTAGCTATATTTATTATTAAATTAAAAAAAATAATTAATTAAATAATATCGGTTAATTCTACCAATATCGATTTAAATCGATATCGGGCGATAACCGACCAATTCCGACCACAAGCTGATCGTATATATGCAATCGCCGAAACATTTTCACCCGCATGTTTCAATGGCGCATCACACAATTTGATCCTTACCGATCTATATATACGCATTCACCGAAACATTTTCAGCTGTTTTTATTGAGCTTTGTGGGGTCTCACGCTGGTAATATGCTCGAGTGTGTAAACTTTCCGGTACTATGAACTATTGGATTCTTCTCTTATTCAAGCATGATGCTTGAAGCAGCTATGGACGTGATGTCCCCGACTGCGCGTTCTCTGTTTTTTTTTCGAATCAAATATCATTGCTTTTGTATTTCCGTAATGTTTTACGATCATCGATACTGTAGCTATCAGCCGCGTGAGAATGTTCCAGATAAAAACTGAGGATATGTAATTTATGCTTACGTATATGTACAGTCCGTGACGAATTATGTGGCCACTTTGCAACGCTAGCGCGCGCGCGGCGCACCCGCCAGAGCATAAGTGCACATAAGCATAGGGAGGTCGTCTTGATTGTGGTTTCTGCACAGAGCAAATGGCGCGCGCACCACGCGCGTTTCTTTTCAGTTTTGTCATACATTCAAAGGCAGCAATTCAAACGTGCGTGCTATTTGCAGCGACTGGAGCTGTTCAGGTGTGCATCACATGGCGTCGGGCAGCAAGTAATGGAAATAAGAACGGAGAGCATTGTGAGGCGCATCTAATGTATGATCACCCAATGACAAATCACACATCCAGAGTACCCTTATGTTTGGTGCAGGCAACAACTGAGCAGGCCACCACAAAAAGGCAAGCAACAAACAAAATACAAGACATGCTGTGAGATTTTATCTTGTGTTGCCTGCTTGTCTTTCATCATTACCTGTTTTCTCTGGCAGTCATGTGAGTACAGTGTCTGTTCATTTCTTTTCTTCTGGCTTGAACGTGTCTCTTTTCAGCCTTGTTGTCTCAAATCCAATACGGAAAAGCACATCGAAGATATGGCCACAAAAGCTGTGATCAAAAATCAACCTGCAAAGACTTTGTGACATGCTAAACAAAGACGAACGGCAAACTTGTTCTCGCAAAATTCAAAACTGATCTCGCTTTTGATAAATTGTGAATTCATTGCATAAATAAATGGTCGCTGTTACTCGTGTGATTATTGGAAAACGGCGCGCTAGCGTTGCAAAGTGGCCACATAATTTGTCACGGACTGTGCATGTACGTAAGCATATACATATACATAAATTGCATCCTCATTTTTTCATCTGGAACTATCTCACGCGGCTGATAGTTACAGTATCGATGACTCGTAAAAGATTACAGAAATACAAAAGCAATGATATTTGATTAAAAGAAACAGATAACGAGCAGTCGTGGACATCACGTCCATAGATGCTTCAAGCATCATGCTTGAATAAGAGAAGAAACTAATAATTCATAGTACCCGAAAGTTTAGACACTCGACCATATTACCAGCGTGAGACCCCCCACAAAGCTCAATAAATACAGCTGAAAATGTTTCGGTGAATGCGTATATACTGTATAGATCGGTAAGGATCAAATTGTGTGATGCGCCATTGAAACATGCGGGTGAAAATGTTTCGGCGATTGCATATATACGATCAGATTGTGATCGGAATTGGTCGGTTTTCGACCGATATCGATTTAAATCGATATTGGTAGAATTAACCGATATTATTTATTAATTATTTTTTTAATTTAATAATAAATATAGCTAAATCAAACGATTCCAGAACTGATCTCAGAATTGCAAAATAAGCTATTTTAAAGATTTTTTCATTTTTTGGCAAAATTGCCGTTGGATACGGCGAGCCACATCAAATTTAGACCGGATAAGGCGCGCCACAGCAGTTCAAACCCGAAATATAAGCGGATACGGCGCGCCATAGGTGGATATGACACACCATAGCCGGATACCAGGCGCCACACAAAATATGCTAAGTGCCACAGCTGGAGACGGTGTAACACAAATGATCTGAGCGGATACCACGCGCCACATAAAATCTGAGCGGATACCAAGCGCTACAAGCGGATACCAAGCGCCACAAGCGGATTCCAGGCGCCACAAAAAATCTGAGCGGATACCAAGCGCCACAAGCGGATACCAGGCGCCACATAAAATCAGAGCGGACACCAAGCGCCACAAGCGGATACCAAGCGCCACAAGCGGATACCAGGCGCCACAAAAAATCTGAGCGGATACCAAGCGCCACAAGCGGATTCCAGGCGCCACAAAAAATCTGAGCGGATACCGAGCGCCACAAGCGGATACCAGGAGCCACAAAAAATGCGAGCGGATACCAAGCGCCACAAGCGGATACCAAGCGCCACAAGCGGATACCGAGCGCCACAAGCGGATACCAGGCGCCACAAAAAATCTGAGCGGATACCGAGCGCCACCAACCGCCCCGCGTTTAAGCACTAACCGCCCCGCCCCAATGCCATGTATGGTGGGAGGTCGGCTCCCTACTTTTCAACATTCGACCGCTCGGGCTCAGACAGGGAGCTGGTATTGGAAATAATATTTTGGCTGTGAGTGTTTTGGACTAAGCCGAAATTAATGTGCTATGTAAGTTTCATGGAAATCGGTGCAAGTCGTTTTAGTTATGATTTTATGCCTTAAGGAAGCATAGTAAAAGTAAACACAACAGGCACATGTACTCACCAAACGATTCTGTGACATTAACATTCTTCATTTTCTTTGGTCCTTCACCATTGTACCACTTCCTGGAACATAATGACACAACTGGTTTGGCTGATCAACTTCGGTTTCGGGAAACGATGAGAATGTGTATCATGCGTATATTTGTGAATCCTTCGAATGTGTGGCACAATAACTGTAAATACATTGTAGATCTCAAACACGTTCAGGTATGCTACCGTATCGTCAATCGAGACGATCAGCACAATATTTACTATTGGTATTGGTCGCACAATGACTATATGAGAATCCATCCCCATATTTTCCTACATCGGCAAGGAGGGTTTCTGGCGATTTTTTCAAATTGAGGTTTTGACAAGGAGTTATTTTCTCTTTCTTTTCCCGCTTTATTTATCGGGAGTAATCAATGTGTGTGTGCTGTAATCGATTTCACACATAAAGCATGTAACACGTGGCTACCGTAACCAAAGCCCGAACCATTTCGGTTGCGTTGAATTCAGGGTGAATCTTCTGCACACGTGTGTTTCTTATTCTTCTCACTGATAAGCATGCAAAGTTCTTGTCAAAACCTGGTTCAATTTGAAAAAATGCCAAAAATCCGCCTTTTCAATGCAGGAAAATTAGGGGGATGGATTCTCATATAGTCATTGTGCGACCAATATATGTATGTGTATAGTCCAGCCACGAGCTCATGTTTAGCTTGCTAGGCCAGATTCAAAAATGCTCCGGTCACACGGGTTTGAAAAGCAAGAGAGATTGGGCTGAGAGAGATGATGACAAGTTCCAGATGGCTGACCTCAATTTGTTGCGTACTTACGCGAATAGCAATGTTGTTCAACACACAAATGTTTTGGGGGAGAAAAGGGAATTTACGCACCAAAGTGGAGAGCGCGTTTTTACTAAACACGTGCGTTTCTCTTTCTTTTATTTCCGAAATACGTGGAACCGGAACATTATTGGATCCGCACAAGTGAACTTCAAAAAAAGTCGTCTCATGAGCTCGTGGTTGGACTATACGTGTATTGAATACTTATGTATGCGGAACTGACCATCCTTGATCGGGTTCGATCGCCGGGTTCCCACCGTCTGGTTGATGAGCTGCGACTTGGATGAACCAATTAACGTCATAATTGACCAGCAATGACGGCTGAAAGAATAAAGTGCACAAACAGGCGGGGCAAGGCAGAAATCAAACCAACTTCATGATCCAAGCTTATTATGACGCACCTCGAGCGAATTGAAGATATGCGCCAGTTCATCGGGGGTCCGATGACCCAGCATTTCACCGGGGCCGAGTTGCGCGGTGGATATCTGTAATTGTTTGCTCAGGTTCGGGTCTTGACTCCGCCGTTGTTGGAATTGCTTCTGAGATAGCAGCAGAATGCCACCATCACTCCCAACCAGGGTTGGATTAAAAAAAATTTTATTATCGAACTTTTTAAAAAAAACTTTTTAAATTTTTTTAAAACACTTTTTTTATTCCGGACCCCCAAAAAAATGGTTTCTTCAAGAATGAAATCTCTGAAATCATGTTAGTAAGGTATGTTTTGAGGGACACTAAAGAAAACTTTTCCACTGACTTGCATGTTTACGTAATCACCTGCGATCTAATCCCCTTGGTCATGACTTTGAGAAATTCGAAGGTAACTGTGGGTATACATGCTGTATATATGACAAAGGGAAGAAAACCCTTCTGTTTGTGAATTTGGGGATAGATTTGAAGAGAGATAAAGACTCACACCATACTTATTTTGTGTCACAAAAGCAACAAATAGCTAATCCGCACAACTGCAAACAGGCGAGCGACGTGGAGTCTGTCGATAGCTTACGACACGCTCAATAACTGTACAGTATACGGTATGGGGTGTCCTATATTATATACATGTAGCTGTTGTTGGGATGTCTGGGAACTGTATGAGTCCATCACAACACCATTTCAAACTGAAATATAAGCGCCGCAGGCAATTTTTTGAGAATCATGGGCAAGAAAACACATGAAAATATGCCTTTTTACCTTAAAAAAGTCAGAAAATTACGAAAAAAAGTGAAAAAAATAATAAAAAAGTGGACCTACTTTTTAAAATTTTAAAATAAAAAAAAGTGGCCAACTTTTTTTTGTTTTTTTTGCAAAAAAATTTTTACTTTTTTTTAAAACAACCCTGCTCCCAACATGACGGGGACCATAGCCATTTGCAGTCACCACGGAGAGTATTCACCATAGTAGCGAGGTATATACATAATTGGCTAATTGTTTAGTGGTGAACTCAAGTCGTCAGTATAATCGTTCAGCAGCCCTGAATGTGCGCGAGAAGCGTGCATGGCCTTGCCGGTGAGGTGACGGCGAGAGTTGACGCTCGTGTAGTTGACGCCCATAATTGGGGCAGTTAACGGCTGATTGGTAACCAAAGCACCAAAGCATGCAAGACATTCATCAACGCAGGGGGAAGGCATTTAAACGAGGTGAACCCGTACCTGACAATCGCCGACCGCAGACAGCCAACTATATGAAGTGTACAGCGGCTTGTAGATGTAGCAGCTGGTGCCGTCGCGGTACATACGGACAGCTGCGCCGTGCTGCGCAACAACTTCAGCGTAGAGCGAGTCGCATCGCTCTGCGAACTCGTCCGGGTGAATGCAGACTGGAAAGCAGCAAGAAACTTTGATTGTAACCCGGGCGCATCGAAACTTCTAAACGAATTTGAAAACCATAAAAACCCTTTGATTGTATTGTGTGCGTCTGTATCTGACGCACGTCCGACGTATAGTCCAGCCACGAGCTCATGAGACGACTTTTTTTACAACTTGCTTGGCCAGATTAAAAAATGCTCCGGTTGCACGTGTTTCGAAAATCAAAAAAGAAAGAGAATGGGCTGAGAGAGATGATGACAAGTTCCAGCTGGCTGACCTCAATTTGTTGCGTGCTTACGCGAACAGCAACGTTATTCAACACACAAATGTTTTGGGAGTCAAAAGGGAGTTTACGCACCGAGGGGGAGTGCGTGTTTTTGCCAAATACGTGCGTTCCTCTTTCTTTCGTTTCCGAAATACGTGGAACCAGAACATTATTGGATCCGCACAAGCCAAATTCAAAAGAGTCGTCTCAAGAGCTCGTGGCTGGACTATACACAAGCTGCACCGCGTGCTTACTGTACTTCCGCATGCGCATTATTTTCTTACGCCTTACACACATATTTGCAAGGCAGCAATAATTTGGTAACGTCACATGGTACCCACATAACTACGAAACCGAAGCAACCGATGGTACATGTCTCACCTTTGCCCTTCTGCCCATTCACGTTGATCAATAGCAGAGGGACTAACAACAACGCTGCTTGAATTGTCTGAAACTGAGGCAGATGCGATCCTGTTTTTCCTACGCCCATTTCCAACATGGAGAACTTTAACGCGTATCCATCAACATTACCTGCATATTGCTTTCGTTCTTGGTTTATTCACCAGTGGTAGATCAATATGGTGTTCGGTTGAATAGTTTACTATCGAAGTTCAGTTACTGAAGCTGAATCAGAACTGTGTGCCACCCATGGACTTGAACAATTTGACAAACTACGGTCGTGGCTGCCCTTACTAGACCGAGTGCACTCAAGTGTACTTTTGTGGGCGCCATGTATTAGAATATAGGCACAACCAGCCTGATTGCTCACCGTCCGGGAAAATGCACAAAAGTGCGCTAAAATCCACGAACGGTGATTGGCTGCTGACCTGCTGCTTATGCGTGCTCGAGTCCGCAAAAGTGCACTTACAGTATACATAAGTGCACTCCTGGACAGGTAAGGGTGGCCACGTCGCTTGAACACAAAATGATCGGATTAATGAGAGAATCACGTACAGTAACACACTTCCTGATGGATATGCAACACCTGAACCTCAAAGGGATCAAAAGGACCACAATCGGCCAGGTGTTGACGAACGCCAAAGCCCGGTGTCAAAATCCAAACAGAGACTGTACATACTGTAATAAACCTGGGCCTAAGCGTGGAGTTCAGAAGAAAACGCAGTTCACCAGTTGTGGAGCATCCTACTGAGGACCTTGGCAAAACAGAGTCGTAATTTGGACTTTAAACGCTGGTTTTTTATGTGTGCTAGGGAAATGAGTAAAATCAAGCCAGCCGGTCACGTGCGCATGCACTGGTTGTCACAGTTTCATTTAGGTTTCAACAATAGCCCTGGTGGCCACAGCCTCGGAATGACTCCTTCCTGCATTAGTGAAAGAGAGCGCCAGATATACCAAAATTACGCTCCACGGCTTGACCACACGTGAAAATGCGAGCAAAAATATGGGGTGATCCGAAACAGTGTAAAAATTATGATATGATACAGATTTTGTCCACTGATCATGGCAAGCCCAACGCCTACAGTTCCGGGTGCAATTCTAGGCTGAAAGTTGAAGTCGCGTGCACGCGAAGTTACTTCGACTTTTGCCTTTTGCACTGTTTCGCACGCGCGTGCACGCGACTTCAACTTTCAGCCTAGAATTGCACCCGGTACTGTAGCTAATTCTCCTTCCCTAAATTTCAGCTGGTACCAAACAGAGATGTTAGCCGACAGGCTGCTTTGTGAGACCAGCTACTACAGTGGAACTGCACAGCGCACGCAACTGGCGGACCCAGTGCACCACACACACACACACACACACACACACACACACACACACACACACACACACACACACACACACACACACACACACACACACACACACACACACACACACACACACACACACACACACACACACACACACACACACACACACACACACACACACACACACACACACACACACACACACACACACACACACACACACACACACACACACACACACACACACACACACACACACACACACACAC
Source organism: Rhynchonema sp. JSB1_4 (assembly GCA_030248065.1). NCBI lineage: Eukaryota > Metazoa > Nematoda > Chromadorea > Monhysterida > Xyalidae > Rhynchonema > Rhynchonema sp. JSB1_4. The sequence goes on from JASAMV010005397.1 coordinate 40,162, forward strand.
ACACACACACACACACACACACACACACACACACACACACACACACACACACACACACACACACACACACACACACACACACACACACACACACACACACACACACACACAAACGGAGGCGACTGATGCCGCATGCACAGGTCAGCATCAGAGATGTTTCCAAGACTGAGACAGAGGGAGTCCGACGGTTACGTTTGTCATCTACGTACTTGCACCTGGGTAGTCCATGCCGCGGTGGGTACCTGCAGCATGTACAGTACCTGCTGCAGTATCAAGCATGTGAGGTCAAAACTCAGATCATCGAGAACTGGCAAAATGACTGTGTTACTTCTATAAGCCTGCGAATGGAAGTGTCTGGACTGCGCGCCGGTTACGGCAATCGTGAGTGGTTAGAACAAGAGAAACTGTTTGCGCACAACATTTTCACTCGTTTTAATAGTCAAATCCGGTTCGCTCATACTGTTACATGAAAACATGTATAGTCCGTATGATACCTAAAGGTAGAAAACACATTGTAAATCCGGTTTTTCTCGGGTTAAACGCTCATCGATCAGTTTGGCGTTCAATCGCGGTTTTTTAGCCATTGGGTGGAATTTTCGAAACGGTGTAAAGGTCAGTTGGGTCGGGCGTAAAGGTCGGTGTAAAGTTCGGTTGAAAGCTCGGTCGGCGTACCTCGGTGTGAACGTGAAACATTGCCTGTTATTGGGTGGAATTTTCGAAACGGTGTAAAGGTCAGTTGGGCGTAAGGTCGGTGTAAAGTTCGGTCGAAAGCTCGGTCGGCGTAGCTCGGTGTAAACGTGAAACATTGCCTGTTATTAACGTGGAATGTTTCAAGTTTACACCGAGGTCTATCACACTGAGCTGTCGACCGAGCTTTACACCGACCTTTACACCCAACTGACCTTTACACCGTTTCGAAAATATCACCCAATGTTTATCTTCAAAAATGATGATAAATCATTATTATCCATTATAACTGTTACCTGTTTCCGTGGGAAAGTTTTTGCGATCGTATCGATCACCGTTTAGCCGAACACCCAGCACGTACTGACAGCAAACACATGCATGCTAGAATGCAGTGAATTCATGCTATTGGTACATATACAGGCGTCTCAAAAGTACCCTGTCTTTTTTGCTTTCATGGCATAGCTATAATGTCATTGTGGTTGGGTTTTGTTCATTTAGGGTTCAATAGAATCTTTGGATGATTCTACATATGGTGAATGCACAAGATGCTTACTGTATGCTTGGACGTTTCAAGCGCACTTTTTTGACGCAACGCAAAGTTGCACCCTTTCAGTCAACTTTTTCCTGCTATTGCAGAACGATGCCAAGCCTCCGAAGGTGGCCTTCAAACATCAGGTAAACGGCGTGTTTTGTAAGAATTTTGTACGCAAATCAAACTCAAAATCCCCCAGAGATCGATCGTGTCGTAAGTGAACAAAATCAAACCACAAGGACATTAGATATGCCACGGAAGCAAAAGGGATAGGAAACTTTTGTGACGCCCTGTATATATACCAATAACATGAACTCACTGCATTTTATACATTGTCATGTTTTGACTTTCACCATTTTCTACTAAACGTTGATCGATACGATCGGATAAACTTTCCCACGGAAATACTGTACATGTAGGTAACATTTATAATGGATAATATTACTTTATCATCATTTTTTGAAAACATTCCATCTAAGCACACACTCGCAGTATTAAGCTCAACATTGCACCCACTTTTATTCACTGTCAAAACTTCCCCCAAGCCGAAAGTTAGTCGGCCGCAATAATGGTATAATAATGGCTGATCGCAACCAAATGTTTTGTGCAGATACGCATAACAGTCGTTTGCTATAAACCAATAATAGGTCTGCCATATATGATGACATTGTAGAACACTGCGCTGGAGCCACGATTTGGTACAGGGTCGCGCATGCGAACGCATCACAGTGGATATCGCGCGTGTGTGCGTGTGTCGGGCCAAATGACACCTCAGGCCCCCCCGCGCCTCCCCGCGCCCCCCCGCGCCCCAATGTATTTGATGTAAAACGAGTTCCGTGCGGTAAAACGGCCAAATTACAGGGTGTGTTTTAATTTTTGGCGGGAAAAGTATGCGCAACCCGCGCTCCTTTTCAGCTGTTAGTCCCATCCCGCGCCCCTTTTCTAGTGTAGCCTGCCTGGCTGGCGCTGCTGCTCAATCTGCATGTAAGTCAAGGCCCAGCCCGTGCACATAAGTGAAAGACCCGGCCCGCGCCCCTCTTCCTATCATCCCCACCCAGGTAGCACGGATGTCTGCTGCGTGTAGAACTGCTGCGCATCCTACAAGCGCCCGTCTCGGAGCCGGCTAGACCTAGGTTGCCTGGATCCCCCTTTTCCGTTCATATTTACGATACCGCAACATTTATGAACACAGTTTCAGCACAAACTACGCGAGAGCACTGGCAATTTGTTGGTTCACTGGCCAATAGAACATCAGCATGGCATGCTAATTGTGCTTTTTTAAATATGATAATGAATGAGATATGATATGAGCACAGTTATTTTGTAATCCATTGGCATAATTAATGACATATGATATGGTATAAGCACAGTTTGATAACACTTGATAACACTGTAAAATTGACAACAGAAATGACGAGATTTATGTGTGGATAAAATTACTTGTGAGCAGCCGTGCTGTGATAGACTGTCGTAAACACTAACTGAGCCAATGCCGTGTGGTGTGGTAATTCTGTAAGGAACGCTGTTGTTGGTAAATGTTGAATGTAAGTAAATACATAATATCAAGTTTATAAATATTGTGTACCAAAAAACATTAACTTTACTTGCCTACCTGTTGTGAATGAAGCTGCGTTCATAAATGTTTACACGAAAAGTTTATAAATGTTATATGTAAAAAAACCGTAACTATAAATTGTTTAACGGTAACTGTAACTTACCTACCTGTTCTGAATGAACGTGCGTTCATAAATGTTTACACGAAAAGTTCATGAATGTTATATGTAAAAAAACGTTAACTATAAATTGTTTAAAGGGGGCCTTTCGCATTTCAAACCGCCTTCAAACTTTGCACGCATTTGAATATTGTTCAGGGCGTTCTTAAACTCTCACGCACCAAGAACCCAATCTGCAACATGCGACCAGGAGATGCACTTTAGAAATTGGGCTGGTCCACATTTGATTTTGTTCGCGGATGTTCCCCTTGAAGGGGATCTCCTGACCGCATACTGAACGTTAGACCTCCGGTGTGTTTGACTTTTATGACGCCTTGACCACTGTCTAAACACATGCGAAGTTTGAAGAGGGTTTGAAATGCGAAAGCCCCCCTTTAACGGTAACTGTAACTTACCTACCTGTTCTGAATGAACGTGCGTTCATAAATGTTTACACGAAAAGTTCATAAATGTTATATGTAAAAAAACGTTAACTATAAATTGTTTAACGGTAACTGTAACTTACCTACCTGTTCTGAATGAACGTGCGTTCATAAATGTTTACACGAAAAGTTCATAAATGTTATATGTAAAATAACGTTAACTATAAATTGTTTAACGGTAACTGTAACTTACCTACCTGTTCTGAATGAAGGTGCGTTCATAAATGTTCACACGCAAAGTTCATAAATAAAAAACGTTAACTGTAACTTAGGAAACTGTAACTTAACCATCTGTTATGAATGAAGCTGGGTTCATAAATGTATACAGGAAAAGTTCATAAAATTTGTCTGTCAGAAAACATTAACTATAGCTATAGTTTGTTATAGCTTAGCTAACTGTAACTTAACTATGTGTTCTGAATGAAGGTGTGTTCATAAATGTTGCGGTATCGTAAATATGAACGGAAGAGGGGGATCCAGGCAAGCTAGGTCTAGCCGGCTCCGAGACGGGCGCTTGTAGGATGCGCAGCAGTTCTACACGCAGCACACATCCGTGCTACCTGGGTGGGGGTGATGGGAATAGGGAGGCAAGGGCCCCCCCCAAGCCACCAACCCCCCCCCCCGGCAGGCACAGAAAAAGGGGGGGGGGGGCCCCCCCCCCCCCCAAAAAAAAACCCCCCCCCCTCCCCCACCACCTACAACAAAAAGGGGGCGGGGGGGGGCGGGGGGGGGGCGGGGTGTGTGCGGGTCGCAAAGTAGCTTGGTGGTTGTTTCGTGTGCTATAGGGTTTTCGTACTCGCTGATGTCATTTCTGATATTCAAAATGTTAAATTAATGCCAGAAAAAGACCAAAACGACATGTTGTACCTTTAGGTATGTGTTCACTCACTTTTGAAAGCACGATTTTTCTCCATGAAAAATTTTCACACGTGAGCTTCACTGATTAAGATAGTGAGACTAATTTGCATGTGGCAAATGCAGCACAGATGAACTGTTGGATCACCTGCCTTTTTGGTTCCGTAAATACTTAAGCTCGAAAATTTGGATAAAAAACAAAGCGATTAGACTTACATAGTTTTTGAGCTTTTGCCCTTGGTTTGTGAGCTGCAGTGTGGCAATATAAAAAGAAGACACATGGAAGGTATTTTGGTAAATATTACCAAGATACACATTTCACGTCACTAATAAGCACAATCACGCACAACCAACAATAACAACAGCTCATTGGACGCACTTTTCTCGAGCTTCATGTTGGTTTTTTTCGCTCGCTACGATGTTGTTTCCGTTTGCAACTAACTTAGTTGTGTTGCTCTTGCGAACAGGGTTGGAAAAAATATGTTTTTAAATAAAATTGAAAAAAAAATTTTTAATAAAAATATTTTTTTTAGATTTTCGAAGATGGCAAAAAATGATTCAAATTTTTTGCAAAAATAAAAGATGAATGCAAAAAATGGCTAATAAAATACACGATGAGCAATTATACTTGCTGAATGTGACTTATTGGCGAGTTTTCCTGTGTTATATTTGTGCCCTTCCAGTAACCGATGGGGCCTGAAGCCCACGTGGGCACTGACCGATCTTCTGTCTCTTCAATGTTGCTGCATGTGCGCATCAGAGATGATCAAATGAGGTATATTTACGTGATAACGTTGGTTGCCTATACAGAAACCAGATATTTTGCTGTTTGTCCTGAATATTGGTTGTCTAAACAACTTTGATTACTCTGATGAAACTCGTCATCCGTTAAATACTGACGAAAGAAACACATGTACCTTATGTTTTTACATCAAGACAAATGGTAAACGCTTTCAGGGGCGCCAAGATGTGAAAAACAAGCGCCGCATGCACTTTGGTGAATAAACCATCATGCACCCTGGGAAAAAATTACCAATTTTAAGCTCGAAAAAGGCCATTTTTGAACGTTTTAGGCAATATTCTTCCCCGGCCAATTTTAAAAAATACTTTTTTTAAAAAATTATTTTTTAAAACCGTGTATTTTTAAAAAAAAACGTGTTTTTTTAAAAATTTTTGTTTTTTTTTGCCCAAACCTGCTTGCGAACATTTGTCCTTTCTCGGAAACAGCTAAAAACAATGTTCCTGCAATCCACACCTTATTTTCGCTTTTTAGTGTCACTAAGGACTGTCACTAGGTCATTTGCACTCAAAAGATGGTGCTACACCAGTTGGAGACCAGGCTTTGTGCATATTTTCTTGGATGGCCTTCAGGAGGGCTGTCAGGTTGTAAGCATAACAATACCTGCTTAGAAAAGCGGCCTGCTTTTATACCGGCTGGACTGGCGCCGGCGCGCTTACAAGACCTCCTGCTGTGCGCAATCTAATTACCTTGTTTTTCTGCTTTTCGCACGCTTTTATCGTATCATTTTGATTGGCATACTGTGGTAAAACATACGGAAAGGAGCTCACATGCATTCTGTACCTCAATACATGTACTGAGCGCAATAATATCGGTCTGTTTCGCCCTGCTTTTGCAGACAGACCGAGGCGCCAGGGCTCGTCAGTGCGAACGCCACTGGCAAATTTGCCTCCAAAGATGTTCATTTGGTGCGTATTCCGCGACTTTTCAGGCCCGGAAGTTCAGAGCCAATTTTTTCAGGCCCAGTTTTTTAGGCCCGGTCGATTCAGACCCAGCATATTTGACCCATTTGCATGCTTAGGCTTCTGAATCGGTGCTTGTCTACATTCATGGCCGAAACAAGACAGCCATTTATCTAGCTATTATTAATTTCTTCTTTCGTTAATTTAATTTCTAATTTTCCTAGTCTAGAAAATGGTTGTAAAAGCCGATTCTCTAGGAACTCGTTTTTTCTCTGCTTTTTATGGGGCTAGATTGTTAGTTTATTTAGTATTTTACAAAAAAAGTTTTTATTTTTGCGCAATTTTTTAAATTTGCTCTTGCTCGCTTTTTTGCCTTCATTTATTTCTCTGTTTTTTCCTTTTCATTGCTGCCTTCATCAAGCTCTCACTTTTTATGGTGTCTTCTACTAATAGATAATATTAATCTGTCACAACTTTCCATTTTTATAATTAGGCTCCAGCCGGGCCTGAACCTGTGCCCCGCAAAACTGGTAGATAGAGATTTGTCTGGTCAATTTCAGCACCAGTTTTGGCACCTAATGGAGCCATATCACGTTACGTGAGCAAATGGGAAAGGGTGTCCCATGTCACTATGGACTCAAATATTGGCCAATCACATGTGCAAAGTCGTTTTAGCGTACTTGCAAACACGGCTGAGTTATGGGAAAAGTTCCAAAAGTGGGCAAATTGCAAAGTGTGCGACCTGGCCACCTATTTGAGCATATACCACGAAATATAGAGGGTTACGCCATGGGTCGCCTGAGAGTTTTTCTTACTGAATGTTAGTGTAATCCACTCATGACATAAAAACAGGTGCTAGAATTTTGTGAACCCTGTTGTACTGAAGGCTATCGTGCCCAGACTCTTAAAAAACTTCACGGAGTGTTCTATGGGTTACTCCGCAGCGGAGTGCTTTGAATCACTCCAAATGGGACGAGAGAGTATGCTGATGAGTTGAAAATCGCAAATTTTCGTTGTCCGAAATATAACTCCAGCTTGCTGCTGTTTCAACCCATGATAATCTAACACAAAAAACTGTTTGACGTCTTGCGTTCGATTGGTATGCGCTTGCATCATACGTTGCAACCAACGCTGAGAACGAAACCCTCAAATGTGTTGCGTTCCTATCTGGGTCACCCTAAGCCATTTTGCCTCATGCTTTATGGATCATTTACAATTGGCCCAAATGTGGCGCCCACGTGCATCTGCTATCCGACGATTGTTTACTTGCGACCATGACAACAACAGCATCCCTGCACACAGCAAACGAACTGGGCAATCAAAGCTCACAAACTAATGTGTAATATTGTGGCTGCGCTGTTTTTGGACAAGTCACGCGCACCGACCAAAACGACTCTTTGTCATTGTTCATCCAGTTTTGTAGCGTATAGCGCGGCTGCGCAGTGCCCCTCAATGGATGGTGTAATGTGGTCTTTGCTTCTTCAACCGCTGTTTGCAATTGTGACCTCGGCTGCGAGGGTCGGTACGTTGACGAAGAGGGCTGGACTGCAAAATAAGCCAACAACACGCACGAGACCGTTCGGTGATTTCTATTGCAGACCAGGCCTCGTGTGTCGGCCAGGGTGATTTCTCGACATATCACAAGGGCAACTGTTGGGTGTTTGGGCCGCATGAGTGCACTGTGGTTACTGCAGTTTAACTTTACTTATTATTAATTATAGCCTATAATTTGAAACCAACAAATTTTTATGAACAGGCAGCCATGTTGGCGGACGCGAATCAGTGCTGCAACGCATTTGATGACGGGTGGCCGGCGTTGTTGGCCAGTGACAGCCTTTGGGCGCATCTCGAGCCGTTCATTGCAACATTGGTGGGTTCATTTGAACTGCGCTGTGCGTGTACGCACACAATTTCGACGTATTAGTGCCGCGCACATAAGGGATAGAAGCCCTGTTGAGCACGACGACCGCCACGATTTTATTCAGCCCAACAGATGGGGCCGAACTGCCGGTTGGCAACAGAACTTCACGAATGGCAAAGAGTACAGTTGGGAATGGGAGACCAAGGAAGGACTGCATATTCCGTTCAATCAGGCTATCACACTGGTAGGTCGGCTGATGTTTCACATGGAGACTCTCAAAGTGTATCAAACTTGTGTTCGTCTTTTAGTCCCGATGGTTTCATGGAGACCCGAGCTATGCGCACTGGACAAACTACGGAGTGAATTCAGTATTCAGAGGAAAGGATCTGCATGAACTTCTCGACAAGATGTTGTGTCAATACAGTAAGTAAACGACTGAACAGTTCTTGATGGCATCTTGGTGATTGCACAAAGGCAGTAGTCAAAACGTTGCAGAAGGCAACACAATCCATTATACACAAAGTGCAAACACTGCGCGCAATGGGGCGCTGCTGGCCGAATACACTGGGACGGAGTCTCAGCTGCACTGCTCTGCGAAATGTCACAAAGTCATTGCTTGTATGGCGTATACCTGGATCGAAGCCACCGGTTGGAACAATCGGATACTTTGATTTGTTAGTAATTGTTACTGGAAACTGTTGAAGTTCGACATGCATGACTCAGGAACGTGCCGATTGCATTTCGAGACCAAAGACGACCAATTCTACGGCACGATTGTCACGCAGGCCGGTGCGGAGTACTTTGAAACCGATTGAAACCAACTGTCTACTTTAAGCATCAAAATTGTGCATGATCTGTCGTAAAAATTCTTACCAGTGCTTCTCAGTCCAGAGTCACCAGCGACCCACCAGTCTGTTGGGTAACATCGTGAAAATCCGACTTTTTGTCAAGAACATTTACTCAGAGCACCACGTGCTCTATTCGCAAAGTTGTCAAACCATGGGTGGGACAAAAAGTTTTGGCATTGTTGTTATTTTTACTCAAAACGAAGAATCAATTTTATGCTATGTACATATCAGTGAATGAAACGTTCAATCTACTCACAAAAATACCCGTTTTATACTGACAAAGACCAATGGACAGAAATGCACTCCTAGAATTCCAAATAAAGCCCCCGAGGCTCTGTTCAGCAAAAATCTACCGAATTGAGCGCCATGGCTCAATTTTGGGTTCGGCTCTGGACGGAAAACCCCGGACATTGACTGCCTGACAGCAATTTGCTGTGGGCGAAATCACAAAATGGGCGATCGGTCCAGTCCGCTCTTGCCTTGGTCACATCAGAGGACTTCTTGCGCTCAAGATATTTTTAAATTTATGAATACTGATGCCATTGGTTTGCACTGTTGTGAAACTTGTCTATTATTATGCATAATATGTATCTGTTTCGTTCAACTCTTACGCTCAGACCGGTCCACCGATCACCAAGTTTGATTTCATCCCTGTTTGTCACAAGTTTTTCCTTTGATTGACTTTTACACAGCTGTAAGCGTTTGTTTTTATTACCATTCTCACCATTTTGTCCACTTTCGCGATATTTTGCGCCGAATTCTAAATGTTTATGATACCGTATACCGACATGTACACTGGATGTTCACGTAACCGCTTGAAATCGCTGGAAAGCAACAACAAGTGTGTAAAACAAGCGAGACAAACAACTCCAATTCACGGAAAAGATCGCCTCCTAAACCCGTAACAAATCACTTGCACTTTACTGTAATCTGTTGGACTGTGCGGGCCCGAAGACAACACTTCATTCCATGTCAATACTTCATTGAGAAGGCAGTTCATGCGAGTCAAACACACTTCATGTGAGACAACTGTTCACGTTTTCACTGCTGTGAGTCTTCTTCTATTTCGTTGCTGTGAATGAAACACAGCAGATCTTATTGCTCGAGTAAGACATCACTGCTGCGCACAAAAGTGCAAGCCACGGGTAATTAAACCACAAGTTAGCCACACTCCACTGGTATTGATCACACAATGACCATATAAGAATTCATCAAATCAATCCTGATTTTCGCGTTCAGTCACTCTTAACCACTGTGCTATTTGTGATTCTCACAAAACATGTTCACCTGAAAATAATCTAGCAACCACGTTGCCGGAGGTCTGAAACATTCTCTTTGCTACATGCTTTGTGTGCGATCACGCAATGCAACGTCACCATACCCCGTCACTTCCCTCTTTACGATTCAGGAAAAAAAATTGACCAATTCTTATAAAGTCATTGTGCAGCCAATACCTTACAATAATGTAACAGCAGTGAGTTTTGCCCGCTTCGGTCGGTTTTCACAGACGGTCGAGGTGCCAGGCCTCACAAGTCAAACAGTTTCATTTGCACCACTGCACTATGCATTTCACGAGCCAGTGGAAGATGCCCGCAAGGTGCACGTGCTAATTATGTGATCTTGTCGCTTTTTTAACACAAATCGAGGCACGGATTCAGCATTGTTTGACGCACCCAGGCACTTCGCAACTATGTATGTCGCACAAACTGTCACAATTCTTTCACCGAAGCTTTTCCTACACGGACAAAACGACACTGCTAAAAGCTGATTGGTTGTTTTACATGGGCGTAACTTTCAAATGATCACCGCTAGGGTTAGAGGTCGGGGGGGTACCCGACACCCGACAGCCGACACCCGACATCTGAGAAAAAAGCCGACACCCGACACCCGACAGTTGCAAAAAAAACCCGACACCCGACACCTAATTTTTGAAAAAAACCCGACACCCGACATCTGTTTTTGGACCAAAAACAGGCAAATTTTTGCTCATTTGCATCATCAGTGAAATTTTTTGGCTCAAGTTACTGAATTCAAGTATTTTCGCACGAAATAAACACCAAAATGTCACATTCTGCGTCTTTGGGAAATATTAGGTTCGAAGAAACTTTGCTCTCAAAATTCTTCTCTCAGCAAAACTGATGTTTTGAACCGTAAGTGTCGGGTGTCGGCTGTCGGGTGTCGGGTCCCAAAAAACCCGACACCCGACATCTGGAGGTACCCGACACCCGACACCCGACACCTACACTTTTTTGGCACCCGACACCCGACACCCGGCACCCGACACCCGACATCTCTCTAACCCTAATCACCGCCACTATGCAATATCACGCTATCTGATATTACGTAAAAATATCTGCAGCGTGCATTGTGCGTCATGATCGCCGCACCTCCGCAAGCACAAATGCACAGATAACAAGCAACGGAGGTGCTATCATCAAGCAAACAGATATTGACTCATAAAAACAGCGTGATGAAACAGCAAGCCAAAGCCAAACACACCTTGCGTTGTGTGTTGCGACGTAAAAACTCACAACTTTTTATGATGAAACATATTTTTTTCGAGTGTTGTGCTTTTATCAAAACGCTTTCCGCCTGTTTTTGGCGCCACAATTGAGCAGATGGTTTTGTTCTTGCGCATCATTTGTCCCCCGCCTCGACACCGCCAGTCAGTTTTAAGCTCATCCGTACGTAAACTGCCGAGCAAATTGGTCTTATTTTCATTTCTCTGATCACCATTTCCTTGTTGCACACGGTTGGGCAAAAAACTTTTTTCTAAAATTCTTTTTTTTAGAAAAAACGCTTTAAAAATAAAAACTTTTTTCAAAAGCGCCCAAATGCCACAACATGCTCGTGCTCCAAAAAAGATTGAAAAGGTTATAAGGCGTGTTGTAAACGTGTTTCAACCCTTTCCAAGCGAGTTGCAAACGTTCCGATTTGGCCCACATCATCTGACCAAATTTGGCAAAGGGTCGCTCGACCATGAAATCAAACCCATATCGACATATCTCGATAATGCAAAAATTGGACGAAAAATTTTTTAACAACCATTGGCCATCCAAACAATAATTTTCCTTAAAAATCACGGTATTTTCCTTGAAAAAAAAATCAGGGAAAAACAAGGAAATGCAGGATTTAAAAAAACGAAAAAACGATCCAGTCGTTTTTTCTTAACCCTGGTTGCACCAACTGCTGTGTAGCATCGTTCTAATATTATTTCGCTGCGGAGTCCAGTCCGCTTGCGTGTGTGATTGTAAAACCGGTTTATTTTTCAACTCTCTTTTTCAATCGTCATGATCAAAACTGTTCGCTGACTGCTGTTTACCAATGCGCGTTTCTTATTTGCACGGAAAGCGAAAACAACAGAACTACAGAATTGTTACCTTTTGCATGGCAGGTCTGTTTCACCACAGTAAAGTCGTATTTTGGGCATAAAGTTTTTAACAACGATTGCACAGGCATTAGTACCTTGGTAACAAATCAAACTGGAAGAAAAACGTGCGAGAACTATATGTATATATTTGTTGTTGTTGTTGTGCGTGCAGTTCTATTTATCACGTGAACTCCGCACATGAAATTCATTTCCATGAGCCTACATCATACTGTTGACCGAACGTGACGTTATCAATCGATCGATATGGCTGTTGGATTATTATCCATACCTGTACTTATACTGTGACCCTGGGATGCATACTTGTGTCCTAGATATCGACAGTATATAGCGTCAGCAACGCCCTCCCCATGTCCATCATAAAACTTCCTGACCATTGGTTGTGGTTGCTGATGTGTACGCACGTCAGTCGACATGTTTGGCGGTTGAACCCCGTTTTCGTTTCATGGTAATGTTTGTATGATAAGAAAGAAACAGTGGTCTTGTCAATAATCCAGTTCACATTCACATAGCACGTTTGTGGTGCCCTTTATTCTTATCTCTCAAGTGCTTGCCTGACCTGGAGCCTTTTCTCTGGCGTCTCATTTGTTCAGCTTATCAGGAAATGCTGCTGATGTCGCTGTGTACCGTCACATACAGTGTATGTCCATCTGTCTGTCACGTGAACCGTCAGTCAACCTAAATCACTGTTACGCGTTAGTTACTGGGTTCGGTGGTCGGCGGTTCGGCTTTCAAAATTCAACCAGATTTCTCAAATCGGAGACAGAATGCAAACGCACCAACCAAACGTGATCCAACTCTGGGTTTCTCTCTCGGTCCACTTGTGGCTTTAGGAATAAATTCAGGCTTGTGCTCAGGCACCAGCCAGGAAAACCTGTGCACACTTAAAGGGGGCCTTTCGCATTTCAAACCCCCTTCAAACTTCGCATGTGTTTAGACAGTGGTCAAGGCGTCATAAAAGTCAAACACACCGGAGGTCTAACGTTTAGCATGCGGTCAGGAGATCCCCTTCAAGGGGAACATCCGCGAACAAAATCAAATGTGGACCAGCCCAATTTCTACCTGCGCATTCAGGCAACTCGCCTGATGACAAGGGCGGTCAAGGTGCAGAATGTTTCGCACGATATTTGCCCCTTCCTCACTATAGAATTTCGCTTTTCTTTTTATTTCGAATTGCAACGAATTGTTCATGCGTGGCTGCTAAATGTTTCAAGGTCTGCTTGTCGCGCTGGAACAATTCGTTGAAATTCGAAATATAAAGAAAAGCGAAATTCCATAGTTAGTGGTGTTGCGCGTTTCATGCGAAACATTCATTCGCCTTGACACCTTTTTGATCAAGCAGTTTGCCTGAATGCGCAGGTATAAATTGGGCTGGTCCGCGGCACACTTTGTTCCCGGATGTTCTTCTTAAAGTGCATCTCCTGGTCGCATGCTGCAGATTGGGTTCTTGGTGCGTGAGAGTTTAACAACGCCCTGAACAATACTCAAATGCGTGCAAAGTTTGAAGGCGGCTTGAAATGCGAAAGGCCCCCTTTAACACAACCACGCTTGATTTAAAAGCCTAAAACGAAAGGATACGGCAGTTTCGCGTCAGTCGGACCACAATTTTGTTTACTCTCACTCATCTCCGCATCCGCATCAGTTCGCAAAATCGACTTTTTCAAAGAAACCGTAAACCGATAAAACCGTTTTCTTTCCGTGGCTTGGGTAAATACGTTTTTACTTTCCCGGAAGTTTTTCCAAGCGACAACTTTTGGAAAAAGACGGTTTTTTTCCAAAATTTTCGAGAAGTTTTCCAAAGGTCGCGACGCGATCGCGAACAGAGGTGGGAATCGGGCCGGGCCGGGCCGAGCTTGCGATTCAGCAGCTTAGGACCGACTTCTATGATTTTCAAGTATTTTTAAAACAAAAAACTGTATTTTTTGCACCGAAAAATTTTCTTTAAACTATCATAAGAAAAAGTCGGGTCGAAAAAATCGGGCCGGGCCGACCCCCCAGTACGAGCACCAGTGTAGTTCCTGGTTCCTTGTTGACGATAGATAGATGGTGGGGGGGGGGTCGCCAAAAATCAAGGTATAGTATAGTGTTCTAAGTAGGTAATAATGTGTAAATATTAATGAAAATGTACTTAGATGTAGTAAATCCGCGCGTAGCGCGCGATTTTTTGCCTATTTGGGACAAAAAATATCGATTTTGAGCCATTTTGAGGCAAAAATACCCATTTTGGGGTCGAAATGTGTTGACGATAGATAGATTGTTCCCAGAATTTGTTGACGATAGATAGATTTGCCCATAAGTGTTGACGATAGATAGATGAAATCAAAAAGTGTTGACGATAGATAGATGAATTTGGGGGGGGACCCCCCCCCCCCCCCCCCCCCCCCAAGTACTACCCTGGGCCCATGTGTGGGAGGTAAGTATGATGCGGGGTTGGGTATGGGTTGGGACCGGAAGCGTGAGAGGTATGATTTTGGTCACCCAGTGTAGTTCCTGGTCCGGAGGGGGAACAGACGTACCCTCCACTATTTTCGGAGGGGGAACAGACGTACCTACCTGGGGGGGAAGGGGGGGGGGGAAGTCCCAATTTGGGGGGGGGGACGGAAAAAAGTCATTTTTTGAGGTCGAAAAATTGGACTATTTTTGCCTTCTTTTACGAAAAATCCCCTATAAAAAGGGTATTTTGGCGTTTTTTTGGAGGTTTCACCTAAAGTTTACCTATTTTTGGCCTAAAAATGCCTATTTTAGGCCTAAATTTGCCCATTTTAGGAAAAAATTGGGGGAGCAGACGTACCCGGAGGGGGAACAGTGGGGCAGGCGTACCTCGGAGGGGGAACAGACGTACCCGAGGGGGGGTCCCCCCCCCCCCCCCCCCCCCCAGGAACTACACTGTGGTCACCCAAAAAGGCGAAAAAACACCGTTTTTGTGATACAATTTTGGCCAAAAATTGAGGTAAAAGTAGTACTTTTTCAAAATTCTCGCTGAAAATCGCCTAAAAATAGGTATTATGGGCAGGTTTGCGCGCGGAGCGCGCGATTTTTGGGAAAATGAGGTCGAAAAACACCGATTTTTGCCTGAAAAAGGTATAAAATTGCTTGTGAGAGGTATGATTTGGAGTTGTGAGAGGTAAGTACTCAACCCCCCCCCAACCCCCCTCGGATTTTGTGGTAGGTACCGTATTCCCTAAAATAGAGCCCCCCCAAAAATAGAGCCCCCCCCCAAAAATACAGCCCCCCCCTAAAAGGAGTCAGTGAAAAAATAGAGCCCCCCCCCAAAAATACAGCCCCCCCCCCCACTTGGAATTCCTCGGTTGGGGGTCGTAAAGTCAAGTTCTTGTATAAGACACCTTGTGTACAACGTTTGTGGTTGAGTATATGATGACGTAAAGCCTTTTATGGAAGATCTGCACCTAAAAACACTCAATAATGACTAGTAACACCCTGACAGAACTCCATTTTAGGGGTATTTTTGGAACATTTTTTTGAGATTTTGGGCAGCGAAAAAATACAGCCCCCCAAAAATAGAGCCCCCCCAAAAATACAGCCCCCCCTTGTATTTTAGGTTTTACGGTAAGTACTGAGAGGGGGGGTAACCCCCCCCCCCCCCCCCCCCCCCAGCCACTACTATGCCCCCGAGGGGGGAAGGGGGGTGAAGAGCCAAATTTGGGGAAAAATCACTTTTTGAGGTAGAAAATTTGACCTATTTTTGCCCCTTTTTTAAAAATTCCTCATAAAAAGGGTATTTTGGCGACTTTTGAGAACATTGACCTGAAAATCACACATTTTAGGCCTAAAAATTCGGATTTTAGGCCTAAAAATGGCCATTTTAGGCAAAAATTGGGGGAGATAGTGTACCTGGAGGGCGGAGATAGGGGGATAGTGCGCCACCCGAGGGGGAGATAGCGTACCCGAGGGGGGACCCCCCTCCGCCCAGGAACTACACTGCCCAGTGCTACCCTGGCCCTGGCCGACCCCAGGACCTCGTCGGGTCATGCCGGGCCGAGCGCCGAGGTGACCACCTCTTGGTCGCGAAATGATTTTGTCAATTGGGCAGGGTTTGGCCGGGATTGCGACTAGGCATGGACACCAATACCAACTACCAATACCCAAAACCATACCAATACCACCCAACAGTGCTGTGGCTGGGGGGGGGGGGGGGGGGGGGGTCACCCCAATGGTACCCTCCCCGCCCCGGCCTGGTACGCTTACGCTACCCCCCCTACCCGCCCCGCTCTGGTACCCTACCCCCCTACCCGCCCCGCCCTGGTACCCTACCCGCCCCGATTTTTACCCCCAAAGGCCCAAAATGCCCATTTTTCGGTCAAAAATGCCCAAATTTCGACCGAAAACCCTAAAAAGTTCAAAAAAGTTCGCGCTGCGCGCGATATATGTACTTTTCAGTACATAAAAACAGGCACGCGAAAAAACTTGTGTTGTACCCTACCGTAAAAACCTAAATACAAGGGGGGCTCTATTAATTCACTGACCCCATTTTCAAAAAATTATTTTCGTTTCTCAGCGAGAGCGTTCCAAATCCGGTGTTATTTTCGATCGATATTCCGAGGGGGGCTCTATTCCGGGGGGCTCTATTTAGGTTTTTACGGTACCCGGCCCGAAAAATCTTCCCCCCTCCCCCCCCAAACCGGATTCCCCCCCCCCCAAATCCCAGGTACACTACCCCCTACCCGCCCCGATTTTTTCCACCTATGTACCCTACCCGGCCGCCAAAGTAGCCACAGCACTGCCACCCAATACCAATACCAGTTTCTGGTATTGGTATTGGGTCTAATTCTGGTATTGGGTATTGTGTATTGGTTCACGTCTCGACGTCTGGTATTGGTATTGGCTATTGGTATTGGGTTTACGCAGGTATTGGGCCAGAATCTTAGGCATAAAATGAGTGATTTTTAGGTCAATGCTGTCAAAAATAGCCAAAATACCCTGCCATTTTTATTGAGATTTTTTTCCACAAAGAGGCAAAAATGAGTCGAAATTTCGATCTCAAAAAATGACTTTTCTCCAGAGGTCGCAATTTGGGTTTGGCCGGCCCGATCCCCCAAATCTCCGGCCCGGCCCAAACACCCAACACCTACGTCTGCCGCACCACCCTAGTCAGCTGTAGCGGTTTCTGAACAATTTTAACACCAAAGAAGAGAGCTTAATTTCAGGACTATTTGCTCCCGAACTGCCTCTCACTTCAGTTCAACGAACACAAGAGGATCAAATCGGTCGTAAAAAACTGCAAAACAGAGAGATCGAAACAGCTGATGACAGTGTTGTGTATTTGTCGGTCGTGCATTTGATTGATTGAGTACGAGATGGACGTTAATCACGGTCGCGATTCAAGCACTGCTGATTTCAACGGCATGCTGCTCGATGACCCGTCCGTCCTATCGCTGTCGTCGTGCGAGCTGCGCGGATTCTACGGCGATTCGGTGAAATGTTGTCCGTCGCAGGCGTCACTCGCGCCGTCCGATTCCGGATTCGGCAGCTACGAAGGCATGAGCCAATCGAGCTCGACCTCCAGTCTCATCATGTTCGATGCGTTGAGGGCGGTCGATGATGAGAACAAGGTCGAAACGGCACAAACACCGCCCTCCTGGCCCGATGTGCCCGTTCATGCGCCGAAACGATCGCCCAAGTTGGTTCATTGGAGGGCTTTCGTATTTTATCATCACTGCATACGGGTATGCACCTTCTAAACGGACCCGTATTTTCTGATCGGTTTG
Organism: Rhynchonema sp. JSB1_4; assembly: GCA_030248065.1. Classification (NCBI taxonomy): domain Eukaryota; kingdom Metazoa; phylum Nematoda; class Chromadorea; order Monhysterida; family Xyalidae; genus Rhynchonema; species Rhynchonema sp. JSB1_4. The sequence continues at coordinate 57,915 of JASAMV010005397.1, forward strand.
TAGCACAGCACACTGCAATAATTTTGAATGTGTCATGTCGTCTTCCTCACAGTCACAGCTATCAAGCTATTTGAATCAAATTCAGTGCTGCAGTTCCAATCCACGGCAAAAACACGGTCCAAACAAAAATTTACCAGCTTCTCATCCATCGGCACCGGCAGTAAGTCGGCGTGACGTCCGACGTTCAAGTGCCACAATGCAGATGATTTATGTGACTTTTCCTGGAAATTCTCAAAAATAAATTGTTTCGATAATGTATATTCCAGAAACGCGGCCGCGCCCCGCCTGACGCAATTGCTCGGCTACATGATGTGGTGCATTGTCGGCGTGTTCGCGTTCATCCGATCATTGTTGTTGCGATTGCGACTCGAGACGAACAATCAGGCGCAGGAATTGCTCAAACAGAAACATTTCGTCCCGCTGTACGATCACTGGGAGTCGCTGTTCACGCAGTACATCTACCGCCGCATTCGCGACATTCTAAATCGACCCATTGCCGGCCGACCGGGCGCAATGACACTTTTGAAGGATCGATACTCGCGCGATCTGAACTGGACGTTTGAATATCCGGGTACGACTACCAAAGTGATCAACCTCGGATCGTACAACTACCTCGGTTTCGCCGAGAATGAGCGCTGTTCGCAGATTGCCATGCAGTCAGTTGATCAGTATGGGATTGGTGTGTGCAGTTCGGCGCACGAGATCGGTAAGGACAGCTTGTTGTTGACAATGAGAATGCGTTAGCCTGTACTTGCGGGCCGGAAAAACCGTTTTTTTCCGGAAAAAAACCGTTTTTTTCCGAGGCCCGGAAAAATACGTTTTTATTTTTCCGGAAATTTTTCCAAGTGGCAACTTTTGAAAAAAAACGGTTTTTTTCCAAAAATTTCCGAGAAATTTTCTAAGGTTGCGAAAGGATGTTGTCAAAACCAATGTAAATCGATGCTAAACAGTTCAAAATGAGCACTTTTTAATCTCCAAGTGCATTTCTAGCCTGTTTCAGGCCATTTCCCGACAAAATTTTCTTCAAAATAGGCGTTTTTGGACCATGGGTATCCTTAAGTACTGAAAAAATATTTGAAAAAAACGGTTTTTTTCCAAAAATATATTTTGCGGAAAAATACGCAAGTATGCCAGCAGTAGTTAAAATGAAGAACAAACCAGGTTGCATCGATTTAATAGCTGGCTGACTTTTTAGTGGAAATTGTTGAAGTCTGCCTGTAACGGGATGTGAACGAACAGAGGATTCTTGTTTTTTGTTTGATGTGAGTGGCAGTGTAGTTCCTGGGGGGAGGGGGGTCCCCCATAAGGTACACTAACCGCCGCGACGAAGGTACACTGGTGCACTAACCGCCGCGCCAGGTACACTAACCGCCTCAATGTTTGCCTAAAATAGGCAATTTTAGGCCTAAAATGGGCATTTTTAGGCCGAAAATGGGCGATTTTTAGGTCGATGTTGTCAAAAGTCGCCAAAATACCCTTTTTATGGTGAATTTTTTCCAAAAATCGGTCAAATTTTCTACCTCAAAAAGTGACGTTTTCCTGAATTTGGGTCTTCCCCCCTTCCCCCCAACCGGACACCAACTGGAGGCACGCCAACCGCCGCACCGGACCAGGAACTACACTGGTGAGTGGTTTTCCATTGGCCGTTATGGCCAAACAGCGGTCTGTGGTCTCGCAGACGGGCGACACGCCGGTCACCGTCGGAACGAAATGCGAAGCCAAAAGGTGGCCAGCCATGGTCCATAGAACCTGATTTCAAGCCGGTTTTCAAGCTTTCAAACGCGATCGCAAGCAAGCTGTATTCTGCTGTTGACATTATGACCAACCTGGTGCCCGAACTTTTCGCAAAACACTCCTCCCAACCCAGGCCGTAATCAACTGCACGTCGAGCTTGAGCGTATCGTCGCTGAGTTCCTCGGTGTCGAAGACTCGTATTGCATTCCAATGGGTTTCGGCACGAACACGATGAACATTCCGGCGCTGGTCGGCCGGGACGCGTTGGTGCTCAGCGACGAACTCAATCACGCTTCGCTCATCATGGGATGTCGCATGTCGACTGCTGTTACGAAAGTGAGGCTTGCTTGAAAGTGTTGTGGTTGTTTTTTTGCTGGTTGATCTGTTTGTTTGTTGGACGTGCACACGACGAGTTACTGGTCTTGAGACGTCATGATTTTGAATTCACCAGAAAAATGTTATTCATAATCAATCATTTTGTAATTTTTCTTTTTTCGTTGTTAATTGCCATGCTGCATTGAAGGTCTGTTCACATGTTATCATTGGAACATGTGTGAGTTAACCAAGACGACCGTGGTTCGCAATTGCACACAACTAGAACGTGAGGAACTCAAAAATGGTCTGTCAATGGCATATGAACGCGTCAAAGAACCTCGCAATCCTTGACTTGTCTGCTCATCCGCAACAAAAAATGCAGAAACTGCAAAAAAATAACAAATAGGTTTTCTGATAACCAGGTTCGCGACTGCTGTTTTCTCACACGCATAATGAGCGATATCAAACGTGGTGATCGGATCGGTATTGGTCACATGCCATTTTTGTGTTCCGGATGTTAAGCCTAAGTCTCTAATTTCGACCAGCGTAAACGCTGTTCATTTCCGGGTCTGGTGTGAACAACTTCTGTGCTGGCCGAAATTAGTGGCACAAGAAAAATTTCGTACAACATCCTTAATGAAAAATTCGCACGCCTGATCACCAAGTTTGATTTGGCTCCGTGTTTCATCACCACAATATTACTACAATCGCACACGCACAGGTATTCAAACACAATGACGCGCACGATTGCGAACGCAAACTGCAACAGGCGCTCAGGCACGGCGACCCTCGTAAAGGTGGTCGTCCGTACAGCAAAATTCTGATCATCATCGAGGGTCTCTACAGCATGGAGGGCTCGATAGCGCATCTACGTGATTTCGTGCGACTGAAGAAAAAGTACAAGGCATATTTATTCCTGGATGAAGCTCACAGCATCGGCTCAATTGGCAGGACCGGTCGCGGTGTTAGTGAATACTGGGGCGTCGACCCGAACGACGTAGATGTTCTCATGGGCACGTTTACGAAGAGTTTCAGGTTTGTTTGTGCCTTGGTTTGGGTTTATTATACAGTCTGTCTTCTTTATAGTGACATAATCAGGTGTTGTCATTTTCCGCCACTAGCGACTGTCGGCAATTTTGAATGATGATTACGTACCTAATCGCCGACCAAAATAGTGGTGAAACGTGTCCACTGTGTAGAGGGTTCCACTGTGAAGAGTGTCAGTACAAACAGGGCATACGGTACCTTGCAAAAACATTTTTTACGAACAATAGCGGAGTTGCGTTGACCCGTCAGTCCCCGGCCACAACCAGGAGTAAGTGTTTGGCATATGAAGCATAAATGGGTGTGGTTCGTGAAGGCTAAAATCATTACATTACTCTGTAAATTTTGAGAAGCCATGAGCCAGAATGACAAAAAACAGGCCAGTGGCTCTTGACCTCAAACTTCCACCGGCCATGTTGGCCAGTTGGTAAAAAAAAACTCCCTGCCCTTCCGTTTTGTGGGCGGATACACACCGGCTGCTCGCTGCACGCCTTGATCTGAAATTCCCCGCTTGATCAGCGCTGTTCCATTTGTAGTTGCGGCCAGTGGTGTCGTTGGGGGGGGGGTTACCCCCCTAGTATCCGGTATCTTGATTTTTTCACCCATGGGTATCCGGTATCCTGACTTTTTGTCCAGGGGTATCCTACCCTAAAATTTTTCCGAAAACCGTAAAAATCGCCCATTTTTACCTCCAAAATGCTCAAAATCGCTTGCTAGCGCAAGCATAACCCCAAAAATGACCATTTTTTGCGCTTCCAACACCAATTTGGCTCAATTTTCGTCTAAAAAATTGACCTTTTTTGAACAACCCCCCTGGGTATCCGAGATTTTTTATTTCGGGGGGCAACCCCCCCTGGTATCCGAGATTTTTCACTTTGGGTATCCGGTATCCGAAAATTTTGAATTTTGGGTATCCGGTATCCGAAAATTTTGGATTTTGGGTATCCGGTATCCTGACTTTTTGATTTCCCAACGACACCACTGGTTGCGGCCCAAAACTTTCACAATTTTCCCACCTGACAAAAAACCACAGAGCCCGATAATTGTGAATCGTGCGAATTTGCAGTGCTGCCGGCGGTTACGTGGCGGGTCGTAAGTCGGTGATTGACCAAATTCGAATTCACTCCTACGGCGCGTACGGGACGACAATGGCGCCGGCCGTCTCTGCGCAGATCATAAGTGCAATACAAGTGCTCATGGGCAGGGACGGCACTGATGATGGTTGGTCACCGCCCGGTCGGCTTTTTTGTTTGTTTTTCTCGATAAATACAATCATGTTTTTACTTCGATTCGATGTTTCATATTTGATTATTTACTATCCGTGAGCGCAAATGAACGTTCACAGTGTTGTCGTGTCGTGGCAAGTTTGCATTGCGGTGTCTGAAAGTATGAGCGATCGAATTTTTGTAGCGTTTCCTTATGGCGGCCAAATTTTGAATAAATCCCGTGTTGCCATCGCCCTGTACGTGCACACAAGGGCTTATAAGCTAGTCGGCATTTGAGAGGGGAATAATTGCTTCGCATGTGCAACAAGCAATCGGGTATAGGTCACAAACGTGATGACTTTGTTTGATAATGTTTCACCACCCCAACAGGTGCACGCCGTCTCGCGCAGCTGCGCGTGAACACACGTCATTTCCGCGCGCGTCTCCGAGCCGCCGGCTTCCTACTCTACGGCAACGAGGATTCCCCCGTCGTGCCCACGCTGGTGTACTTCCCATCGAAAGTGGCCGAACTATCGCGTCAATTGTTGAGACGCCAGATCGGCATCGTTGTGGTCGGCTTCCCCGCCACGCCGATAGCCACCGAGCGGGCACGCTTCTGTCTAAGCAGTGGGCACACCATACAACAACTCGATTATGTCGTGGATAGTCTGATTGAAGTCGCCGATACGATCTGTATTCGATATTGCAAACCTGATGCCGCCGTTGTGCACCAACGTGACACTCACTCTGATGATGATGATGACTATTGTAATGATGAAAAATAACCATGGCGACAATCGCAAGATGTAGGTAGGGATTGATTGATCATTATTGTTTACGATTCTATCGGAGGCATCGAACTTGCGTCTTGTTTGCCATGCAGATCTTCAGTAAAGACGCGTTTTGGAGGTAAGCACGCGGTCAAGTTTGATGGTCTCGCGAAAACAATCATAAAAACTAGCCTTTCCAAAAAAATGCCATATTCACTCGTCAAATTTGTCGATATCTGCTGTTTAGCTGTCTCGTTGTATCAATAGCTGCTATTGCCAATGCTTCTCTTTCAAAAAAGTGCGAGCGTTATTGTGTTATTATTATACATACATGCAGTGCTGTGTTTTTGGCTAATTTATAACGACCGATTAGCTTATTTGTTTCGTCGTTTTTTAGTGTTTTTCAGCTAGGGTTGTCTGTTCCTGCATTCTGCACATCGCTAGTCCAGTCCAGTTATTGGTCGCACAATGACTATATGAGAATCCATCCCCATATTTTTCCTACATCGGCAAGGAGGTCTGGCGAAAAAGCTTTTCCCCGGGCCCCAAAACCCCCCCGGAATTTCTCTTTTATAAAATAAAAAAACCACCCCCAAAAAATATTTCTATATCTAATTTTAGCTGTATTATTCTGTTGATTTTTTTCACATTTTGCACTGTTCTCAAATTGCTTGTTACATCAAATTATGTTGACTGCTTATTGGCCTTGAATGTTTTTTTTTCAAATTGAGAATATCTATCTTGCGCAAACGTTTTTTGTGACGAGTGGAAATATTGCTGGGTATATTGTTTACGTTCTCGTTGTTGATCAAAACTTATTCACCGTTTATCAACACTTATGAGTATTTATAGGCACTTGTGTTAAAAAAAACTCAATTTTATGATACGAGGTTATCATGGGGTTATGTGTTTGATTCTGATCACAGTTTTACAAATTGTTGTCTTTGTTTCTTCATAAATTTTTCGATTTCAAAATGTTGTGTCGCTCTTACTTGCAAAACGCGTCTTGTTGAGCGCCTTCTATTCTACTTCATATATCAATTAATTTATACTCTGTGTGTGTTTTTATATTTATAATGACTTCGCTCGCGTTCAGAGCACTTTCTTATGCACGAGTTATTGTTATTTGTTTAACGTCTGTTTGACGTCGTAATATAGTGCCAAAACTTGATTTTTCAACAATTAGGTGAATAATTGACATGTAATGCCGGAAATCCATCCATCATCTCACGTAGAGTCTAAATGTAGGAGAAATGACTTAAGCTTTCATGTTTGTCCAGTGTTCAATGGTAAGAAACGCGCGGCGTCCTTTCGTTTGATATACAGTACATAGCAAATATTATCACTCATAAATTTTCTGTGCACCATGGTTGTCACACTGTATGTTGTAAATGAAGAGTTCAGTGCGGTTTATGGCGCGTGTAGTCATACCAGGACTGGGAACTAAATTTTTTCCTTGTCCGAGATTATGGTTCCTATAGTTCCCAATATGACCACATGTACATCGGGAACTGGGAACTTTTCAAAACATTTTGTTGTGAAATCTGACCAGTCAGTGGCCGGAGACTTGAATGGCACAGAAAATATTTTGCCATCATGTCATAACTTGGGTGTTTAAAATTGTTTTGATAAGTTCCCAGTTCCGGGTCTGCGTAAAAGTCATATCGGCAGCTGGGAACTGAAATCTTGGACAGGGGTTTGATTTGATGCACCAGCTGTCAAAAAGCCACTTCACAATTCGCAAAAAAACAATCTTCATATGCCGTCTGTTTTTCTTTCTGCGGTCAATTGGGACTGTCGCATGGAACGAAACTCCAATCAAGCTTGCAAATAATGCAACATGCAATCAAAGTTTAACATTACGCTTCGAAAATTGCAATACGAAAGGCTCCGTGGCTTTTCAGGTGTGGAAACAGTCGAATAGACTTATAGTACTGTGGTCAAATCAAGCCGTCAAATCACATGATTTCTCGCTCTCACTTGGGGCTCGTGTATTATTGCTTGATCTGACGACAGTACTATTAGTCCACAAATACAATCTATGCTCTTTCCGCTTTATAACAGTCCAGAGGCGGTTTACAGCAAATGTTTCAACGCCTTGAAAACAGCACTGATCGTCGTGAATGATAGCCAACAGGTCGACAACGTGGCTCGAAACATGCGTGTGCTACTTGATGGCTGCTGTTGCGATGAAACATTTGCTGTATACTTTGTTTGGACCGAGAATAAAATGAAAGACCATACCTTTTTCGTGACACTTGGTGGAACGCTCTGTATAGTCCGTCCACCAGCTCATGGCACTTTGTGTTGCTGCTGGCTGGTTTGGTCCCTTCCTCCACGTTCTAATGAAAGAGAAATTGAGTGTGAGCGATCTTGCAAAAAAACTAAAAAAATAATAAAATGTGTCGAAAAGGATTGAAATCGATCAAATTTAAAATTAAATTAAAATCTATAAAACACGTCGATTTCATAAAGACAGGAGGAGCAGGAATAATTTAATTAGGAGCAAAAATAATTTTTTTCGGAAACTCAATTTCTCTTTCATTAGAACGTGGAGGAAGGGAACAAGTCGGCCAGCAGCAACACAAAGTGCCATGAGCTGGTGGACGGACTATACAGCAGATATTTTTTGAAAACCACGTTGATCCCCAACCTGCCGTTAACCTGATCACGTCTCGATAATGGTGGATGTGCTGTGACAGAAAATGGCGGGTCCCGATTGTGTCGCGAAAAGAAGGGTCAATAATGCTGACAGTGCAAGAGTGCTCAGTTGTGAGAGAATCTGAATGTCCTAATAACGCAGCATTTCATCTCGTCCAGAGACGTCGTTTTGACATCGCACCACCATCGTATTTGACATGGGGCCTGATGTTGTCATAATAAATGCGCACTGTGCGCCAGAAACATTCTCATTGTCAATGTTGTCCGCTGGCTGGTCTTGACAATCGCAACAATATTTGTTTATTCATTTGACCCTGATAATTAAGGGGCCGATACCGAATCGATTCAGACACCGGCGATGCCGATGCCACTTGGTCTGTCTGGCAAGTGGGTTATCTGCGGAAAAGCGGGCGGTGGCAGGCATTGTAAAATGTCAATCCAAAATTTGTGACTTCTGTCGAAACCAGCCAAATGCTGTGCTGAATATATAAGCAATGTAGCACCATCGTCCGTAACACCAATTTTGCGTGAAGTCGATTGACATGTGGGCAGCAGGGCTGGATTAAAAAAAATTATTAGCAAATCTGTTTAAAAAAACTTTATATGTTTTAAAATCACTTTTTTTTATTCCGGACCACCAAAAAATCGGTTTCTTGAACAACGAAATAGCTGAAATCATGAAATATTTTGAGGGACAACACAAAAAAGAACTTTTTCACTGAGTTGCATGTTTGTGCCGATCAGTTGCGATCTGGTCCCTTTGGTCCATGACTTACAAGCTCGAAGGTAACTTCATGGCTTTGATAATCTCGAAGGTAGTATATATAATGACAAAAGAGAAGCCCAGCCTTCTCTTTGCGAATTTTTGGATAAATTTGAAGAGAGGTAAAGACTTACAACGTACATATTTGGTGTCACAAAAACATTAAATGACTAATCCATGACCACTGCAAACAGACGAGCAACGTGGAGCCTGTCGATATCTTACGACACGCTCAATAACTGTACAGCACAGGCAGGTGTTGGGATGTCTGGAAACTGTATGAGTCGATCACAACACCATAACAAACTGAAATATAAGCGCCGCAGGCGATTTTTGAGAATCACGAGCAATAAAACGCATTAAAACATGCCTTTATGCCCCAAAAAATGAGAAAACAACGAAATAAAGTGAAAGAACAACAAAAAGTAGGTCATATTTTTTAAAATTTTAAAATAAAAATGTGGCCAACTTTTCTAACAAACATTTTTTTTTACAAACCCCAACCCTGGCTGTGGTGGTAGGTGGTATTGGTCGCACAATGACCATATAAGAATTCATCAAATGAATCCTGATTTTCACGTTCAGTCACTCTTAACCACTGCGCTATTTGTGATTCTCACAAAACATTTTCACCTGAAAATAATCCAGCACAGCACCCACGTTGCTGCGGGTCTGAAACATTTTGGTGACTGCATGTTTTGTGTGCGATCGCGCAACGCAACGTCATTGCCCCGTCACTTTCCCTCTTTGCGATTCAGGAAAAAAATTTGACCAATTCTTATAAAGTCATTGTGCGACCAATACTCATTGACAAATTTGTTTCCTTGAATCCCCGGACAACTTTTGCCGCAGGTGCCGAACCTTTCTAAGAACACCGCCGATGATGCGTCTCCCACGGTCCGTCAGACCAGTTATGCACGATGTCGCTTGATGTGTGGCTGTGGCTGGCTGGTGTTATGTTTTCACACCGATGCGCGCGGCACTTTTTGCGCAAATTTCGCAGACAAAAAATTCGCGGATGTGTCAAATGAATGAAAATGTAAATGCGCACTGCATGAATGCACGCGTCAGTGCCTTTACCTGCCGATGTTACATAACGTGCAAAAGCACCCCCCACCAACCGTTTTGTATGATGTGTGTTCCGTTTGGGGCAGCGCACATGTTTGACTTAATTTGATGATCATAAACAGGCTGCCTCCGCGTACAGTTTGTTTCCCTTCACCATTTTAAGTTTCAGGAATGTTAACCAACATTTTTGTTGATTCGACTTGGTGTGTGTAGGCAGCGCGCACAAATACGAACGAAAAAATACACAACTGGGCATGAATATCTTGTGGAATTCAATAGACTGTCCCCCCTGTACATGATTATCGGGAAATTTTGGGAGTTAATTTTGGTCATCATTGTTTGTGTTTGCACAGCGTTTGTCTCCAGAGTTTTTTTCATTGCAGACAATTATACTATTGATAATTTGACAATTCACTTCGGTGACGCTTTTGGAAAGTGTTCTCTCAGTTTTGTTTTAATCATTTTCACTTCTGTGTTTTTGGACGCTTAATATTTTTGTTAGAAATAGCAAAATTTCGCAGGTCACGCGTGCATTGCATAATATTCATTGATGTGCGCTGTGGACCACACCTTTCACATTATTTCCAACGCAGGTTCAACACAAACCATACTAAACTACTCCCACTTTCGCCTAAATATTTATTCCTTATTCACAATTTTAGCTTAATTTTTTTGTTGTAACAGCATTTTACATATTTGCAGTGGCGGCCGTTGAGTCATAGTTTGACGTAACAAAATTCCTTGCTGACAAAACAACTTGTGCGGAATTTGGCGAGTTTATAAAAGCTGTCGCATTTATAGTCCCATATTTTATGACGTTGTTGAAAAGAGCATGCGTTTTCAGAAAGTTAGGTCATTTTCTGCGTGAAATACAGTGCAATATCTTTATCAGTGAAATGAAGCGGTATTAGACTGCTCGATCATTTCCAAAAATAAAGTGGTTAAAACAAATGCGAAATAGTCACGTTGGCGTGTCTCAAATCTCACCACACGGGGAAGCCGGGCCCCTGTTATCATGGCCATGCCACGTGTGCACAGGTTGGTCAAAAAGAAGTTGGCCCCTGAACATGTTCAGTGCAGTGCGACGTCAGCGTTATAACCGTGATGTGGCACACGAGCTATATAAACTTGATGTTCTGCTTATATAGTTTATGTGCATCATAAGGCTTCGAACGATGACAAAACAGTGCATTGAACGTTCAGAGGTCAATTTCTTTTTGACCACTCTACGTGTGCACTTCTCTGAAATCAGGGTGTTTGCCATGGCCACTGGTCAAATCGTATAATAGTATCTCAATTGCAGGGTGTCAGTCGGACCACACCAATCTTCCACGTCTAATTATTCTCGTCCTTTGCCTACACCTGCACCAAAGAGAATTGTTGCAATATATTGATAAAACTGTGTATCGATGTTTGATGGGTGCTTTCACAGAGCATGCGGGTTGCGGTTGCGCGTCAGGGGCCATGAAAAGTGAACACACATTTGCTTTCACAGCAAAATGCGGGTTGCGGTTCAGAGTTTTTAATTATACCAAACCCGCAACGGGCAAATCCCAGCCCGAATTGTGAAAGCAAAAAAGTTGCGGGTCAGGTTCAGTGCTCACTTAGATGTCTCTAGGTTACGGTACCCTTCGTAGGTTCTCATGCCCAATGACACTGTTTATCTTGGCCGAATTCAAGTCACTCACAGAAAGTTCAGAACATGAAATGAAAGGTTGGCGAAAAGCGCCCAGATGCATCCGAGGCAGATTTACGATCCGGTTCAAATGGCGTACCTAGTCATCCATTGCGGTAGTACAAATCGTCACTGCTTTTATTGATACTTTGGGGGTGATTCCATTGCAAAAACCGGACAAGTTAAGAATGATGCAGGTTTATTATGCGTTTGGTTTTGTCATGGTGGTCGATTGCAGGTTTTCGAAGGTAAAATAACATTTCTGAAGTTCAAAAACATAGCCTGATCTTATTGGTCTGTCATGCAAATGTGGGTCAAAACAGATTTATTTTTGAAAAAGTTAAAATTTGAGGATTGGCGTGTATGGAAATCTGCAGCATCGAAAACCCGGGCCGGGCGTACCCAAGACTAAATTTAGGGGGTGCCGCGAGTTGTTGTTGTCCAGTCCTTGTTTCCTGTTTGAAAGCCTCATTTTTACCACTGTACTACCTGCACATGTGGCTGTCAGAAATATTCGACTGTTGGATACAAAAGCAAGACGCACTATGCGCCGTGTAAAATTCAGATTTTTCACCAACGTGTGCAACCCCGAAACTACAGCTGAGGGGCGATTTGACGCGAGATGCTCCCATTTTTAAAAAAAAAACTTTCTGAATTTTTAGATTTAGAAGTGTCAATGAGCGTTTTGTGTTTCTTTCGAAGCACTACTACTGACCTGGCCCGCAACCCGCAATCCGCATTTTTTCCCCTTTCACGTAGCAAAATGCGAGTTGCTGGTTTTTTGACGACCCGCTACCCGCAGCTATGTGAAAGCACCCGCCATAGGTAGTATACATACAACGACAGCAGTTAGCCAATCAGCGCCGAGTTTCAGGAATGTGCCTGTATGTCTTTTGCCCCTTCTCTCTATATGTGTGGCCGTCCATGTATGTATATTTTTCCCGTGGTTGCTCGTCGTTCACTGTTGCTCGCACACGCCATGCCAAACTTCATTGTGTGCTCTTGGCGGGGCAGTTGATTTTGCAAGGGATTGATCTGCTGATATATCGTTGATGTTGGTTGATAGGTTGCGCTGCAAGCAAATCGATTGCTATTCAACAGATTTCGCACCTTGAGATTGATTGAAAAACCTTCTGAAACAAACACATGTGTAGGAAAATTTTTGTCACTCAAAAAGTTTTCCAAAATGTCAAACCATACCTTTTCAATGAAAGCAGTCCCCCAATGGCCCTCCCCTGATAAATCAGGGGCGCGCGGGGGATGATCAGCATTGTAAACGAGCAACACACAGCGGTGCTGCATACACATAGTGGCGTGGCTGGGTGCAGATTTTGTGAAAGCACACAACGTTGTTGTTGTTGTTACTGCGCAGAGAGAACGTGAACGAAACCAACCACACACACAACCAATGTTGCCCAGTATGTTACTGACAGACGCTGCACTGTGTTGTGTGTCGCTGTGTATGTGTTTCGTTTCAATGTGTGGTATGCGCGAAGGCTGTTTTGCTGCGCTCTGATCGCACAACGCTGCTGCCTTGCAAGGTACTCGTCCACTTGGTGTTCACAGATGCTTTCAACCATGTTCTCCTCCTTTGTTTTGTGCCAGATCAAGAGCCAAGCCTGAACCAAGCCCCGGAGCCTCATGTTCTTTTCTCAGCTTTTGGACATCGCATGCCCGCACCATCGTTACAGTCAACACCCCATTTCTGTTGATTTTCGGCCGCCTGTCCCCTGATATGTGCGCCCTTCAACAAGTCGTCGCTGATATCAATATCGACTTTGTCTTTGTGTACGCCCGAACACCACCCAAACCCAGTGCTGCTGCTGTACATTTACATTGTAAACGTCGATAATCTATGCGCTCACGTGTGTGTACATGTACCTGGGCACGTTTGTACATTTACTGATAAACTCAGATTTCAACACGGTTTTTTCTTTACGCGCGTCTGCTACCCTTGACGTTGAAAGCTGACGCGCTGAATCAGTCACTCAACTCTTTCACCCGCATCATGTCTCAGGACTTTCATAATTTTCCCCGTCCTTTTTTCGTATCTATAAATGTTATCGACGCTTGCGTGTCTTTTTTGCCAATTTCTTAATTTCCTTAAAATTGAACAAAAATATGTACATAAATATTTTCCATCAATCATTGTTTTTCTCAGCACGCACAACCATGACTCAACCAGAAATTAACAACAACATCGGAAGTCCAATTGAGCACTAAAAATCACAAAATTTAAATAACCGATTCGGCGTTCAAATTGATCCATATCGGCCATGAGATTACATTAATGTGACCACACATCCGGCTGTACAGCCGCGATGTATCACCGTCCGCTGGCCAGTGGTGCGCAGGGCAACATCGGTAGTAACAATAATAATGGTGGTGCACCGGAGCATCATCAGGGGCCATTCCATCCAAATCTGTACAACGGAAGCGGCGGCAATTCAAATAATTCCCGGCCCCCGCCGCGATACATGCCGACTTCGCTACCGAGCTCATCGGTGGCCACAAACGGCGTGCACACGGTCAAACACTCGGCGTATCAGTATCAGATGCAGCAGGTATAATTGGTCGTGCTTTTTGTTGTTGTCACAAAATCAATTTTGTATTGTATTTATGTCATTGTGAAACATCACTCAGCAATGGTGACTTTGCGTTTGCGATCGCATTAGTCTGGCTGCAACGGTGCTCTTAATATTACATAAATTGTTTATCGTCGTGGTTGCAAATGAACACCTTTTCACCATTCGCGACCCAACCGAAGCGGCCTCAGTCATAATGCCCGTCGACCTAATGTTCAAATACAGGTTTCCACAAAGGTATAAAATGTTCTGACAATAATGAATAAATTCTAAAAGTCATGATCTACACAGTCCCTATCATGATCTAAAGTCAAGAAGTTCCTTTCTGTACACCTGCGTGATCTATGTATACTTGTATACAACGTCGTGTATGCTCCTCCCGTTTGCAGCAACAACAGAACGGTGTCGGCAGCAGCAGTGCGTCGTCGCACAGTGAAACATCAGCCATCACTCTAACGCACGCGCAGACGTCATCGGTCACATCGATCAACAACAACGCAGCGCATTATCGATTGGGCGCGACGACTAGTTATCAGCATCAACAACGAGAACGCGAAGACGCACTGCAGAAGATCAGGGCCAGTTTGCAGCCGTACGAAGCCAGAAACGTGCTGCCGCCAACGAGCTACCATCAGAATGGCACCGCGCTCAATGGCTACCATCGGGAACTGAACGGGTTCGGGCCCGTCTCGACACAAACCGGTGGAAGCACCAGACCAATGCCGATAAATCTGCCGTCACCGCCGATCGGCAATTACGACGTCGCCGGCAACGGACCGAGTCGGGAGACCATGCTGAATCAGTTGGTCGAGATGGGATTCGAACGGGTGCGTGCTGATGGGGTTTGTTTTATTTTATTTGAAAGGAATTCGTGAAATATGGAATAAAACAGTAGTCGTTATGAAAGCGAACGAGTCGCAGATTTCACAGCATGTGCACGTACCCCAAAAATTTTTGAATCAACGTTTGTTGCGATTCTTCTAAGACCAGTTTACAACTGTCAAACATCAAGTAAATCTCGAAGTACCATGTGCTTCATTTATAAAAAAAATTTGCAGGATTCCTCGCGAATGGCGCTCACACTAACTCAATATCGTTCAATAGCGCGAGCGACCGACATTCTGCTAAAAGCCGAGTCACCGGCCGTATTTAGACAACAACACCAGCCGCAACAACAACAACAACAACAACAATCAGTTAAACAACAACAGTCTCCAACAACGATCATTAACGGTGGCGATCATAATGGCAATTCGCGTGCCGACAGTCCCTATGACCATCCGCACATTATGGCCAGCACCAGTACGACCGCAGGGGCCCCTCGACCACGCCTGAGTCCGTGGCCGGCACCTCGCACCCCGTCACCGATGGCCCAGCCTGGGTTGCCGGGTACCATCCTGCCCGTACCCGCTTCGATACGGGATAGCGGCGGGCCCCAACAATTATTACTGGCGCGCAGTCGCAAGGTTGACAAGCCGACACTGCATGATGCCAGCAATGGGATAATCGATCACATCCATCAATCAAATGGTGAAACATTAGCCAACAGTGAGCCACACAGTGAACAACAACATTTACCGGGTGGAATGAGCATATTTCTGTCGCCACAAACTGTTAATCAACAACAACAACATCATCATCATAAACCCATGAAACATCAAAAACCCGCAGCGCCTCCGCCGCCGCCTTCTCAACAGTCGAAGCAGCCACAGATGACCACCACCCAGACCGGGGCGCACATCATTCTTGTGTGCAACGATGATATCGAACCTTGTGAACCGGACAGTCCAGCCGTGCCCGACAGCCTGGCGCCACCGATCCCAACATCTATGGCACACACAACGACGACGACTGAATCGCAACACAAGGACTACATACAGACGTTGTGCAATCGGGTCACAAAGGTTGGTGTGCCAATCGCGGAATTCGTTTTGGACACGTTCTGAATGTTGTGAACTACGTTACGATGTCCTTTTTGAGGCGGTTTTTTATTCTTGCACTTGAGATATCGCTATGCGGGTCACTTTCTGGCGTGATTTGCTGCATCTGTTGGGTTGGTCAGTACAGCATAATATAGTCAATTATTTTTCAATAGCATTGTTTGAATATTGCTGATGATGGATCCGTTTCCGATAGTGGAGAATCATCGTTCCAACTTCTCTATGAGTGTTGTATGACAGTGGGCAAAACATTTCTAATCCCGCCACTTGTTGAAGAAGCTATGATGGGTACATATATTGCAGTACCGTGTTACTTCCACCACTAAACCAGACAAAAGGCAAGAAAACAGTTCTTGCTCTCTACGAACGTGATAAGATATCTCACTCGTTCAACAAATGTTTCAAGCACGCACACATACAGGTGCTGCACGCGCATCCCGTCCAGAGCATCGGTGGTGGTTCCAACCGTGCCCCAACCAATTACAAACGAGATTCAACGGCAAGTTCAACCGGTAGCGAACCGCTCGGTGACGTCATCGTCACAGAACCACCGCCGTTCAGTCAAATAATGGCACAACACTGGATGCACTCGAGTCCGTCCGTGTCCACTGAAAGCTCAGGTCGGCGCTGGTTTGTCAGTTCACAGCGGTTGAAAGTAACAGTATACCTCCTCTATAGGGACACTCTTTATACGTTAGGACATTCTTCAACGCCTTTTCGGTGCCGATCTGCAGTTTTTAAGCTCGTAACTATAATACCACAGTATATACAGTACGTATAGTGCATATTCTCCATAGTAACAGAAAATGGTCGGTCCCGAGCTTGTCACCCCAATACGTGGGTCGTGGGTCATTTCGATGGTCTATGTCAGCAACAGCAACAGCATGATGTCTTTCCATCATCGATGGACATGATGAGAAACCACCATCCAGGCCCTATACATAGTTGGAACACCTCAACGGCGCGTACCCACCAAACTCAATCTTTGCGATCACCCGCTGCCGCTCAACCCGCATCACCCCGATTTCAGGTGCTGCCGATTCCGCCAATGTGCCGTCAAGCTCGCAACCGGACGCGGTCAGATGCGAGTCACCCATACCCGCGACGATCGCGCTACGCGTGCGAAACAACGACTATCGATCGCCGATCAAACCGTTCAAGGCCGAAGCGTTCCGATTCTTCATGGAACAACACATTGAGAATGTGCTCAAACAACATACGGAACGAAGGAATCGACAGATGAGGGTAACTGGCGGGGGATAATAACGAGGAGCCAGCGTATATATAATACATTCCGAAATCGTTCGCAAACAGAAATTAGCTTTCTTCGACTAGGGCGGCTCGAACCCAGAACCCCGCTTAACTGGGTGGAAAGACTGACTTCTAACGTGCGCAGTTTTTACTGGTGAGTTGGGCACAAGGTCATCGTCAGTGCGAAAAAAATTCACCACATTGCCAAGTAATGACGCCGCAATACAAGTGCCAATGGTGATTTATGAATCATCACCAGTTTATTTTGTAGCTTGAGCGCGAAATGACGAACGCCGGCTTCCAAGAGTCGCTACGGGAGCAGATGCGTGAAATTCTGGCGCAAAAAGAGTCGAAATATTTGAGATCGAGACGACAGAAACTGAATGAATCCATGTTCACCACAATCAGGAAGATCGGTGTTGGCGCGTTCGGAAAAGTGATGCTCGTCAGAAAGGTAATATGCGATCGGTTTTTTTAAATTTTTCTGCCTTTTTTAACAAAGAAAAACTTTGGAGTTACGTGTCAATATGTACTACGTATACTCCACACCCTATATAAATAGCAGAATAACTTCCTTTAAACGTTGGTGGAGATACAATAAAAGTCTAGTTTCCGATGCCGATGTGTGGCGTGTCTTCAATTTAAGCCCCCTGTTACTGAAGCCCAACCTACGGGAAACGCACATCTTATGCATAATCATAATGACAACCCCCAAGTGGAATGCAGGGTTGGGCAAAAAAAACGACGGCGTTTTTTCTTAAAAAAACGACGTTTTTTTAAAAAGAAACGTCTTGGTCGTTTTTCGTTTTTTTAAATCCTGAATTTCCTTGGTTTTCAAAGATTTTTCAGGGAAAGTACCCTGATTTTCCAGGAAAATCAATTTTTTGTCAAATTTTCGCCCAATTTTTACTTTGTCGAGATACGTCGATACACGGAGTTTGACTTTCAATGATGACCCCGGCCAAAGTTGGTCCCATGATGCGGTCTGACATGGGATGTTAACAACTCGCTAGAAAAGGGTTGAAACCCGTTTATTTTGCCTCAGAACACATAGAATTACTTCATTTAAACACGTGTTCTTCCCAACATGAGCGTTTTCCAATTTTTTGGGGCATATTTTGGTCATCTGTGCGTTTTTTAAAAAATTTTGCCCAACCCTATGATGGAATGACCCCTGACCATAACGGTCTTCTATTGGTGTTTGTTCGTGTAAAATTTATGTGAGATGATTCGTTCCAGAACGACACACAAGCGTTGTACGCAATGAAACAACTGCGAAAGCAAGATGTGATCAAACTGAACCAGGCAGCGCACGTCAAAGCCGAACGGGACATTCTGGCGGAGGCAAACAGTGATTGGATCGTCAAGTTGTTCTATTCATTCCAGGTAAATTGATGTTTTGCAGAATTATTTTAGAAACACTAATTGAAAATTATTTTTCGTTTCTCTTCTCAGGACAAGGATAATCTGTTTCTGATCATGGAGTACATCCCGGGTGGTGATCTGATGTCGTTATTGATTCGCAAGCAGATATTCTCCGAGGATCTGGCGCGGTGAGATTTTTGTTGGAAATAAAGCAATTCATCCTGGACTTTAATTTACGAGAGACATAAAGTTCTATGAGTTGACAATCTAATTGACCAATAATGGTGAAGTTTGTCCCATCACAGACAGGTTTGAGGTCCTGGATTTGGGACCGATCCTGTCCCGCGACCAAAATTTATCACAGTGGCCGTGGCGTATCGATATTCACCCTGAAGAGGGCTTCATCATTGGAGAGGATTTTTGCCACCAATCAAACTTCACAAGTCTCATAAGAATGAACAAAAACAAATAGTACTAAAATTAGTATACTTTTTTATTTATTCATTATTTTTATTTATTTTTTTCGCCAGATTCTACACGGCCGAATTGGTGTGCGCAATCGAGTCAGTGCATCGTCTCGGCTTCATTCATCGCGACATCAAACCCGACAACATTCTAATCGACATCAATGGTCACATCAAATTGACTGACTTCGGCCTGTGCACCGGACTCAGATGGACGCACGACAAGAAGTATTATGAAGCTGCCACTAATATTTGTGAGTTCGGTGATTTCGTTGTTGTTTACGTGACATTCGACCGAATATAATGTCACCTTTATGCGGGGTTGTTGTGTCCTGTGACGGCCCTGTGAATGGGCGCGATAATCAAACGCGGGACACATGTACATAGTACCGCATGCGCAAAATTTAGTGTTTTTGAGACCTATCAACCTTGGTGATCGGTCGGGTACGTTTGTCCCAGACAGTTAAGCAAGTTATGTATCGATTCGATCCAACTTATAGTCATCAGTAAAATCTCGAAACTGACGTTTCATATACGAAAAGTCACACGACGCGACGGCTAAGATTGAGCCAATAAAATCACCCTGTTCGATACACCGGTTTTGCTGTACATGCTCATGATAATATACTGAAAGCTTTTGAAGCATCACACCCACACGAATGAAAGCACTTTTCAGCGCACGTGCGTCAAGATTCGTTCGATTTATTGCGCGAGAGCGAACCGACCGGTCAGCACAAACTGCTGCACTTTCGTCGCGAACGAAAACGTCACAAAGCACACTCATTGGTCGGAACCAGCAATTATATGGCGCCTGAGGTGCTCTCTGGTTCAGGTATGACGACACGTTTCGCCGAGCATAATGGGCGAAATCAAACTTGCCGATCGGTCCGATTCGGTCCTGCCTTTCTCATGTGACGTTTTGCATCGAGGATATTTCGCAATTTAGTGATGCTATTGATTTCGACCAGCTTAAAAATTGTTCATCTTTTTTAGGCCTAAGAGGCCTCAATACTTGTCGAACTGCCCCAAATGCAAAAGTCACGAGCACAAGGCCGGTGCCAATGACCAATCATAAAAATGCAGTTTGTCTAGTCACCGGGTGGTGAAAAAGTTTTTTCCACATTGACTGTAAGCTTTGGCTGTCGTGACATCACAGATCGAGATGGCGTGTTCTCGAAGAATATTAAGGTGAACCTACATAACGTGGCACATGAATATATTGACTATACCATATGCATCAATATCAATAGAGTGTTGTCCAACTTTCAGGCCACACAAAAATGTGCGATTGGTGGTCCGTTGGCGTTATCCTTTACGAAATGGTCGTCGGCTGTCCGCCGTTCTATGCGAAAACACCGCAGGACACGCAATACAAGGTGTGACTTGCTTGCTTGTGCTGTTTTGGTGGTTTTTGGTGCTGATTGGTCAGCCTCAGCAAGCAAAAGTAAACATAAGCTCGAAGTGGCACGTTTTGCATTGCGGAACAGAAGTGCTCAAAGCTTTTTTCACCGTTTTCCGTTCTGAAGTACTGATTTGTTCCTCATAAAGCACTGAACTTGCCACGGCGATATTCGCTATAGTGATACTTTTTCTGTGATCCTGAATAGTGACCGTATTTGGCAACAGCCGAATCTGTGAAACATCAGCCGACTAGCCAATAACATGCAGGTTGTGCACTGGCGCCAGTACCTTCGCATTCAACAAGTGCCCGGTCGACCCCCGTTATCCCCGGCTGTCTGCGACCTGATCCTGTCGCTGTGTTGTGATCAAGAGGACAGACTAGGACGTCGGGGTGCAGATGAACTGAAACAAAACGACTGGTTCAGGGTTGGTGTTTTGGCTTATATGAATTGGGATATCAAATTTGGTGGTCAGATCGGATCGCATTGGGGCACGTAGATAAAGGACTTTTTTAGATTTACTGCAACAGCCGGATAACGCAAAATACGGGTCCCACGGAAGTCCCCGTTAGTCCCCGATTAGTTCTAAATCGGAAGTACACTTTCGAACAATCGCCCATCTGTGGGTGTGTTGTCAATTTGATATGCTTATAATGCGCTTATTTGGGAATTTATTATTTTAAAACTCAGGTGCATGGTTAAGGTTGTCCCCAGACCACAAGAACAAAAACAAGTACTGAATAACAACCCAAAATCAACAGGTCACATAATAGAACAGTCACAGGATCCAGCCGCCCGATGCGATCACCAGATTCGACTTTAACCTCTCTTATTTTCGCGGTCAGTCAAAGTAGTCACACCTCCCTTGCTGATTCAGGGCGTCAACTGGGAGAACATCCGCGATGCGCACGCGCCGCACATTCCCGTCATTCTGTACCCGGAGGACACTTCGAATTTCGACGATTTCGACGACGACATTGACGGGTCACCGTCTGCGTCCGGTAATGACACGAACATGAACACGTTGCCGTCCAGTGTCAAGCAGGGCAACCCGGCCTTCTTCGAGTACACTTTCCGACATTTCTTTGACATGGACTCGTCAGGGGGTCTGGTGATTCGATCCAATCCAAATCGACCCCCACTGGCACCGGTGTTTGAGCAACAACAACAACAACAACAACAACAGAATTCAACCTCTACCTCGCACGCACAGATTCAAAGGTCGCCGCATCATGCCGAACTGTCAATGTATGTGTGATTGATTTTGATTCATTTTGATGCGATGATTGATTTATTGATTGATTTGTATATAAATATGTTGATTATTGATTGCTTTTTCGTGCTACACGCACACACATATATCTCTTGTATGTATTCTGATGTTTTTTTGAAATTTTTGTTCCTTGCTTTTTGTTTGTGTATATTTCTCATTGGCAACGCTTTCAGTTTAATCAAAATTGATTATTGATTTTTTGTTGTGTGTTGTGTGTGGTTTGTTTCAACAAAATTATATTTTTTATTATTGCGTCTTGTCAACAAGATTTTTTATAATAATGACTTGCTGCAGCAGATGCTTCGTTTAATTGTTTAGGTTTTTGCATACTGCGTATTTGATTGTATACAATAATGACCGCTTTCGTCGCTTTGCTAAAGTTAGCCGCTGTGCCAAGTTTTTAAGAAACCAATGTGTAAATTCTCGCTTCATTGTCATAAATTAATATCGCTGGTGAACAGTTTTTATGGTGGTTGTTTGAATTATGTGCGTGAAATATTGTAAACATGAATTGCATCGTATATGTATGACAGAGAGCAGATTATACTTGCGGGCCGGAAAAAAAACCGTTTTTTTTCCGGAAAAAAAACCGAAAAAAAACCGTTTTTTTTCCGAGGCCCGGAAAAATACGTTTTTATTTTTCCGGAAATTTTTCCAAGTGGCAACTTTTGGAAAAAAACGGTTTTTTTCCAAAAATTTCCGAAATATTTTCAAGGGTTACGAAAGGATGTTGTCAAAACTAATGTAAATCGGTGCTAAACAGTTCAAAATGAGCACTTTTTAATCTCCAAGTGTATTTTTAGCATGTTTCAGGCCATTTCCCGACAAAATTTTCTCCAAAATAGGCGTTTTTGGACCATGGGTATCCTTAAGTACTGGAAAAATATTTGGAAAAAAAAACGGTTTTTTTTCCGGAAAAAAAACGGTTTTTTTTCCAAAAATATATTTTGCGGAAAAATACGCAAGTATAGAGCAGATTCACGTGTGATATCATGCCCATCGCAGTAGCGCCTCGAAACCTGCTCACAAAATGCTAAATGTACTTTATTGATTAATTGAAATTCAAAATAATTTTATAATTCGTTGTGCCTCGAACATGATGTGAAATGTATAGAATTGTGCTCAGTTGCAGCAATCGCACATGTATGCTGCGACGCCATTTTTGATTCAGAAATACGTGTAGCATTCTTCATCTTTTTATCAATTTCATCATTAATTTTTGTTTGCTGGTTTTCTCGTGTTCTGTTAATTATATATTTTATTGCACACTTGAATCAGTTCTGAGGGAGAATAAAGCTGAACATCATTCGCGTTCTCGTTCGTTTGTGGTGATCGAGACTTGAAAAGTCGGAAAGTAGTTCCATTTCAGGGACAATAACAGCAGACAGTACATAGGTCCACCCACGATAGGGTCCATGGGTGTCCGCGGCATTTGGGTGAATTGTGTGAAAGTGAATCGAGCGCGCAATGAAAAATTGGGGGAGCAGACGTACCCGGAGGGGGAACAGGGGGCAGGCGTGACATGGAGGAGGAACAGCCGTACCGGATGGGGACTTTCTGTGATAGTGGTCCGTTGACCTGTGCTACAGCCCGTGCAGTAAGTGTGTGTTACGCTGGACGAAGTAAATGACCGACACAAGAAAGCACGACCGACACAGGATTTGCCTGCATTGTCAAGCGCGGCAATTTGAAACAGAAATTGGAAAATTGTGAAGGGGAGGGAGTGGGTGACATTTGTGATTCTGTGCGAAAATGGCTTATATGCAAAAATATTTAGGTTTATAGGTAGTCTAATGATTCATTATTGTTAAAATGGTGGGGTGGGAGACGGTGGGGAACCATGCATATCATACATGCCGGTCGGCATGTAGGCCAACTATCCGGAACAACCTTTCACCAAAACAAGTTTTGTCAACCGTTGATTGTCAACGGTCGTTTTGTCAACCGTTGATTGTCAAACGGTCGAGGGAGCATGGGTAAGGGAGCATCGGTAATCTAACGCTTGTCAACGGTCGATTGTCAACCGTCGAGAGAACATGGGTAAGGGAGCATCGGTAATCTAACGCTTTTCAACGGTCGAGGGAGCACAGAACCGAAATCCGAGTGGAGGAACGCCTTTCGAAACTTTTCGAAAATGTGTCCAGTCCAGCATGTGTCGGTCGTTTAGCTCACGCGTTACGCTGAGAGTGGCTATCTATCGTCAACACATTTCGATTGGAACCCAAAATTGACATTTTTGACTCAAAATGGCTCAAAATCGGTATTTTTTGCCCCAAATAGGCAAAAAATCCGCGCGGATTTAGTACATCTAAGTGCAGTTTCATTAATATTTACACATTGTGGTATACAAAAAGTGACTTTTCCCTGATTTTGGGTCTTCCCCCTTCCCCCCAGGGAGGCACACTAATTTCGCCTCCGAAAAAGTAGGGAGGCACACTAATTTCCCCGCCGGACCAGGAACTACACTGGCTCTAGGTGTTTGTGTTTTTGTGTGTATTTCTGTGATTGCAGCATTTTTCAAAGTTTCAGTCAGTCAGTGCTAATTTTTTACTCCTGAATGTGAAACTATCGGGAGCTGACAAAAATGGCAGATTCAACCGACGACCGTTTGCGAATGGCCGTGATGACAGCAATGCCGGGATTGGCATCTGTTGCTGGCGGATTCACAGTCGCCCTGTGCAACAAAGAATCCTGCAGTTGGTGGGAGGTTGGTGCAATGGTGTAGCTGGGGGGGGTCCCCCCTGCCCCCTAGGTACAGTAGGTAGGTTGCCGCCCCTCGCCTGGTACCAGTGTAGTTCCTGGGGGAGGGGGGACCCCCCTAAGGTACACTAATTTCCCCGACCAAGGTACACTAGTACACTAATTTCCCCTCCGGGTACACTAATTTCCCCAATTTTTGCCTAAAATGGGCATTTTTAGGCCTATGTGTGATTAGGTCAATGTTCTCAAAAGTCGCCAAAATACCCTTTTATGAAGAATTTTTTCCAAAAAGGGGTAAAAATAGGTCAAATTTTCCACCTCAAAAAGTGACTTTTTCCTGATTTTGGGTCTTCCCCCCTAGGGTTAGAGGCCAGAGATCGGAAACGGGCTGGCCCGTCCTGGCCCGGCCCGGCCCGGCCCGGTACCCGGGCCGGGCCGGGCCGCGATTTTGGAGTTGATCGACCGGGCCGGGCCGGGCCGGGCCGGAGATTTGGGGGGACCGGGCCGGGCCGGGCCGAGCAGCCCGGCCCGGTCCGGCCCGGTATGCCTAAATTTGAACGAAATTACCATTTTTTGAACCAAAATTTTCAAAATTTTTGCGCTTCGCGCAATAACATTTCCTAGTTCTTGATCTTTTCAGTCATCGTTTTGAAGAAAGAAGCAGTAGCTACCCATACCCAGGCCTTTGCTTTGCAGCAATCAACCTACTCGTACTGCACCACCAAAAAAGCCTGCCTGCAATCAACCTACCTACTGTAGTACCGACCGGCCGAGCTGGGGGCAGTCGTCCGGGAACAAAATTTTATGTCTACATATTGATGAGAATGTACTCTTAAGCGCTAATTTAGCGCGTCACGCGCGATTTTTCGCCTATATGGAGTGAAAAATACCGATTTTAAACCATTTTGAGCCAAAAATTATACCATACCTACTACACTACTGTACCAACCGGGGCGGCGACTTACGTACTGCATCAGGATGGCGCGTCAATCTACCTACCTACCTACCTACCCTTCCCCCCAGCTGTACCAACCAGTGAAAACAAGTATTCTGCAGAAAATTTTCGAATTTTTTTCAGCTTTTTGGACTTTTTTAGTTTTCAGCCCTTGAAAATTGGCTGACCGGGCCGGGCCGGGCCGGGCCGACCTCAAGCCAAAACGGGCCGGGCCGGGCCGACCTGCAGCCCTCCACCGGGCCGGGCCGGACTTTTCGCCGACCGGGCCGGGCCGGGCCGACTTTACCCGGCCCGTTTCCGATCTCTGTTAGAGGCATAGTAGTGGCTGGGGGGGGGTTGGGGGGGGGTTACCCCCCCTCTCAGTACTTACCTACCACAAAACCCGAGGGGGGGTTGGGGGGGGTTGAGTACTTACCTCTCACAACTCCAAATCATACCTCTCACAAGCAATTTTATACCTTTTTAAGGCAAAGATCGGTGTTTTTCGACCTTATTTTCCCAAAAATCGCGCGCTTCGCGCGCAAACCCACCCATAATACCTATTTTTAGGCGATTTTCGGCGAAAATTTTAAAAAAGTACTATTTTTACCTCAACTTTTGGCCAAAATTGTATCACAAAAACGGTGTTTTTTCGCCTTTTTGGGTGACCAAAATCATACCTCTCACGCTTCCGGTCCCAACCCCGCATCATACTTACCTCCCACACAGGGCCTGCCACTACACTGGTTAGAGGTCGGGGGGGGGGGTACCCGACACCCGACATCTGAAAATACCCGACACCCGACAGTTCCAAAAAAACCCGACACCCGACATCTAGTTTTTGGAAAAAACCCGACACCGGACACCTGTTTTTGGTCCAAATAACTTTTTGCTCCTTCGCACTATTAGTGCAATTTTTTGGATCAAGTGACTGAATTCAAGTATTTTCACACAAAATAAACACCAAAATGACACATTCTGCGTCTTCGGAAACATTTGGTTCGAAGAAAATTTTCTCTCAAAATTCTTCTCTCGGCAAAACTGATGTTTTGAACCGTAAGTGTCGGGTGTCGGATGTCGGGTGTCGGGTCCCAAAAAACCCGACACCCGACACCTGGAGGCACCCGACACCCGACACCAATGGGCATTTTTAGGCCTAAAATGTGTGATTTTCAGGTCAATGTTCTCAAAAGTCGCCAAAATACCCTTTTTATGAAGAATTTTTTCCAAAAAGGGGCAAAAATAGGTCAAATTTTCTCCCTCAAAAAGTGACTTTTTCCCGAATTTGGGTCTTGCCCCCTTCCCCCCTCCTCGGGGGTACACTATCTCCCCCTCCGAAAAAACGGGGGGTCCGCTATCTCCCCCTCCGGACCAGGAACTACACTGCCCCCAACCTTCACCGTAAGATTCCCCCCTGAGGGGTAGGTACCTTGCAACCACCCATTGGGGGATGGGGGGGAAGGGTAGGTAACTTGCAACCGTCAATTTATGGTGTTCTCAGGCAAAATGGGCGTTTTTCGACCTCAAACACAAAAAATCGCGCGCTCCACGCGCAAACCTCCAGTATAATTAATAGCTATTTTAGGCAAATTTTCGGCCAAAATGCAAAAAGTACTTGTTTTTTTGGCCAATTTTGCAGTATAATGCATGCAAAAAACACCTTGCAATGCAACCATCTGGAACCATCCCCCAAAGGTACCTTGCAACCATTTGCCTGCCAGCTGCCACTGCACTGTTCAGTGGTGTAGTTGTCCAGGCGGGGCGGCAACCTACTGTATCACCAAAAATCTGGGACGGCAACCTACCTACTGTACCGGCCGAGCTAGGGGGGATTTTTTTAGGTCTGAATATTGATGAAAATGTACTCTAAAACGCTAAGCGCGATTTTTCGCCTATTTGGAGTGAAAAATATCGATTTTATACCATTTTGAGCCAAAAATCGCAACTTACTGTGCCAGCCGCTGGGCGGCGACCTACCCACTGTACCATGATCAGTGTTGGAGGGGGGGCGGTTTGAGGGGTGGCCCCCCAGTACGGTAAGTATCCCCCTCGCCTGACCGTAGGTATCCCCACGATGTTTGGCATGGCACATTTTGGCACATAAAATGGTCATTTTGGCACTAAAATCAACACTTTTTTGACTTGATGACCGGAGCAAGAAAGCTAGCTAGCCAGTTTGGGGGTATGGGTTTGGGAGCAAGAAAGCTACCTGGCTGTTGGGGGGTAATACCCCCAACGACATCACTGCTCTGAGCCCGGTACATTAGGTATCCCCCTCCAGAGCACCTCCAACACTGACCAGGATGGAGCGTCAACCTACCTACCTACCTTGCAGTCTTCAAAAAAGCCAAGTTGGGCGCCAAACAGCTTGATGTTGTTCGCCGTCGCCGACTTCGCCACGTTACTGCCTGTTGGATACGCTTCTTATCTCGTCTTTAAACAGGGTCAGTGAACAGAGAAGTCGTCATTTATGTGACGGGACGCTACGCTTGCATGCAGTGTAGTTCCTGGTCCGGCGCGGCGGTTAGTGTACCTGCCCCTTTTTTCCGAGCGGCGGTTAGTTTACCTCCCTGGGGGGAAGGGAGGGTAAAACCCAAATTCAGGAAAAGTCACTTTTTGAGGAAGAAAATTTGACCGATTTTTGCCCCTTTTTGGAAAAAATTCTCCATAAAAAGGGTATTTTGGCGACTTTTCACATCATTGACCTAAAAATTACCCATTTTAGGCCTAAAAATGCCGATTGTAGGCAAAAATTGAGGCGGTTAGTGTACCTGGCGCGGCGGTTAGTGTACCTTAGGGCGGACCCCCTCCCCCCAGGAACTCCACTGCCTGGGTGAAGGGGGGAAGACCCAAATTCAGAAAAAGTCACTTTTTGAGGTGGAAAATTTGACCCATTTTTGGGTCTTTTTGGAAAAAATTCACCATAAAAAGGGTATTTTGGTGACTTTTGACAACATCGACCTTAAAGTCACCCATTTTAGGCCTAAAAATGCCCATTTTAGGCCTAAAATGCCTACATTAGGCCAAAATTGAGGCGGTTAGTGTACTAGTGTACCTTGGTCGCGGCGGTTAGTGTACCTTGGGGGGACCCCCCAGGAACTACACTGCTTGCATGGCAAATGTGTTTGAGAAAATATAAGGGCCCCTTGAACGGCAGAAACGTGTGTCTTCATTTTTTTTCGGCTTGTTTGCGCTAGCCAACCAGCCGTAAATATTATTGTTGATGATGTTGGTCAATTTTTGGTCACCGTTGATTGATTTTTCGCTTTTGGCTAATCAGAACGGCAGCCAGATTCGCCATTAAGAATAATGTTAGCGACATGCGGTGGCCAACATCCGACATGTGGACACTCGTTGTGTACTCGACACCCAATATCGCTCCGGTCCTAATTTCGAAGTGTGTAGGCTTGGGCTTTGTACAAAACGTCAAAAGTGCCCAATTTGCTTGCAGGCACCGATAACGCCGACGTTCGAACAGCGCTTGCCGCGTTCGGTGTCACTCAACTGACGTCACTCGCTATCGTGCCTGCTGTGGTGAAGAAAAATCTGAAAATGGTCGGTTTTCAGTTTTATAATTTGGATATTTTTTTTTGAAAAACATGCATAATTTCTAAAAATTTGTTCAAAATTTCACCAAGCGCAATTTGTAGATGTAGCTTTTAGTTGGAATTTGTCCCCAGCAGCTTTTCGACACCCCAAATGTGACAACCTAGTTTCTCGGTGCAAGTGGATAGTGGAAGTTTTCGCTGCGTAATTCGCGTCCAAGAAACAAAAGTCGATGTCGCACTTCACAATTCAGATGTGCGCGTGCGCTTGCACCACGTCAGCACTGGCTGGTCTGACCACGTATCTATTCTGCAAAGTCGACCGAACCGCCGCGCTGCTGGCGTTGCCCTTCGCCATTTGGTCGGGCTTCTATGGAGTGTTCACATATTCTATGGCCAACATGGAAGATAACAAGAAAAGCGATTGAACACAATGATATTGCTGCTGCTGTGGTGTGAGTTGGATTGATCTATTGTTGATTATAGATAATGTGTGTATTATTTGTTAAGTTATCCAGTTTGTTCATGATTTTGACGGAGCAAATAGTCTGAAGTTTGATGCAATGATTTCGTCTATCTATAGCTTCCATGGTTTTTTTGCCATAACTGTTGAGTGCGTAAAAGCACGATTGACTACAGCTCTCCAATTTCCGAGCTTTACGTGGTTCACTGTGTGAATGATAGATTAGTTGTCGTTCAATGTGATGTAAGGTATATACCCAAGCCCAAGTCTGAGTGGAAGCCTGATCCTGATCCTGAAAATAAATCCTGAATGTGCCACAATGTTTAAACATATGTATGGCCGACCGGTTGACCAGTGCTCAGCCCCGGTCTAAGCCTAAATCTATCTGGAAGTATAAGCTCAAGCCTAGCCACATGCCTAGCCTCAGCACTATACTTGCGTGTTTTTCCGCAAAATATATTTTTGGAAAAAACCGTTTTTTTCCAAATATTTTTCCAGTACTTAAGTACCATGGTCCAAAAATGCCTAGTTTGGAGAAAATTTCGTCGGGAAATGGCCTGAAACAGGCTAAAAATGCACTTGGAGATTAAAAAGTGCTCATTTTAAACTGTTTAGTACCGATTTACATTGGTTTTAACAACATCCTCTCGCAACATTGGAAAATATCTCGGAAGTTTTTGGGAAAAAAACCGTTTTTTTCAAAAGTTGCCACTTGGAAAAATTTCCGGAAAAATAAAAACGTATTTCTCCGGGCCTCGGGAAAAAACGTTTTTTTCGGTTTTTTCGACAAAAAAAACGTTTTTTCGGCCCGCAAGTATACTCAGCACTAATCCTGAAGCCTATCTCCCACAAGCTTGACGGAGGGTCATCGGGTGGAGGATCAAGACTTGGAAACTGGGGAGTTACAGGCAATCAATGTGAAACCTAGCTGCCACTTAATTAACTAACTTCCCTTACGTAGTTCTGGAGTCTCACAGTATGTTTCCACATTTGTTATGTTACCCCAGTACAAATGAACATTTGTTTTGTCGCATCACGTCTAGTTTTTGAATTACAGAAAGCTGTGAATTAGAATGTACAGTACGTTTTTGTTTTTTGTATTTTGTTGATTTTGGCAGTTGAGTAAAGTGGCCGTTGATAGTCTGATTGCGTGGCTGACTGGTTCCATAATATATATGATTGGTTTTGTATTGCATGGTTGCAGTGCTATCTAATGATTTAGTTCACTCTGGTTCAGGGTATCACCACCCTATCGCTACATTTATGCGTGAAGCAGCAGTTTCTATTATAATTCAAATAAGTGCTCATAATTATCAATTCGACTGTTTTGGTAGCACCGTTTAGTCATGGAAACTGGGGACTTGTTTCAAACAAATGGCATTCTGCGCAAGTCATTATTACGTGTTTTTGTTGCCATACGCTTGTCGGTTTGCTTTGCCGAGTTATTTGTGTGTTGCAGTTGCTTCAAATTGTGAATTTCACATGCACTTTTGTCCATGAATGCTTGTACCATCCTCCCCTGTGTATTACGTGTTTACGAATACCATTGTTATCCTTGTTACATTATTTGGGCACATCGGCTCAGTTTTATTTGCACCGCGGTTTTCGATTTGTTTCACTTGAGTTCGCATTCGAAAATTGATCTGCGAAAAATAACTGACGTGAACGGAAATAAAAGATTTTGGACTGAATTGTGCGTTTTATTTTCAATTGTTCTACAATTTAAATTGGTATGATGATTACAGCTGCACATTATGAATTGATTCGACTGTAATTGTGTTGTATATTTCGCGATCAGAGAATTCTTACAGAGGTGGTACTGTACTTGTAGGTGGTTGGAGGTGGTGGTGGTATATGACATAATTGTTGGTTAACATTTTGGGTGTGAACCAAACTGGACAACCGTATTTTAACTGCTGGTCAGCCAGTTTCAAAAACGTTTTGCGTCGCTAAAAATCACTGTATCTTTTCTCGATTCCCGGGTGAAGAAGAAACAAAGAAGAATTACAGCGTGCGTGCAACCGAGATTCCTGGAATGCGCAATTGCGCCCGACGGTCCGGGTATGTCCTTTCTTTTTGCCGCCGCCGCGGTCGAAATCATTTTGATTGGATGATGCGTTTGAACAGTTGTGTTGTGCAGATAAACTTGCGCATTGCACACGACAGTTTTGGCAGCAGATGCGGGGTGCGCCGGGGGGGGGGGGGGGCGTGCAATCACACAGTCGGCGAACTTTCTTTGTTGGCGGGACTTGATCGAAATTTCGGTGCTAAAAATACTAGTTACCATCCTCTGCACAAATGCCAGTTGACGCATTGGGCACAACATTATCAGCCACTATTCATAAACGCCAATTCACTAAAACCTGTGTACTGAAGTTCATGGAAGCCAAATTCTTGATAACCCCCATCCTGTCAGAATCCCGTGTCCGTGTTGTGGCCGATATTACGTAACGCATTCCACAGGTAGGATGATTATGACTACAACCAGTCAGTCAAGTCAAACAGCTGGGGTACATATTCAACACTGCGCTTGCTGACCTAACGGATGTTTCACATGGCTTCGGGTTTATACTCTGATCGCTACAACAAGACCGCTAGGCGCAGGTTATCAGAACAAAACAGTAAGTCCAACCTGCAGTATAAACACTGTCACAGCCTGGCTGTCCACACAACGTGTGGCGTGGGCAAAGATTTCTCTCAATGTCACACTTTGTGCAACATTCTTTGGTCAAATCTTGGGTGCAGCGAGTACAGTATGTGGTTACTTTCTTTCCCAAGCATACTTGTGAGTGCACCCACATTGTTATCATGCCCATGTGTGCATGTGCACGCACAAGATGCTGTCTCTCTAAATTCACATGGTCAGTTTAAAGTTCGCAGTGCACATCTGTGCAACATGTGGACTGTCTTGTCACACAATGACGTATGTATTATATGAGTGTACCACCCCAGGTATACCATGGTGGGTACACATACATACCAATGTGTTCATCCTTTCTGCCCGGTAAACAGTGATGTTACACCATGCATGCATTCGATGATATCATAAAGATGGATATCGGTTACTTCTATACCTAACCAGATTCTAAATGTCGCCCGAGAGACAAAGAGAGAACTTTCTATTCCAAATCAGTCAGTTCTTGCTCGTTATTGATATTATACCTACTATTGTGAATGCTTGTGACATAAATTGTATACCATGCGCTTGTATAGAATACTGTACATCATGCGCTTGTATAGAATACAGTGACATTCTGGCTTCCATTTCAGAAAGCTCGCACAACTTTCTGTATTTTCGATTCAAATTCAAAATTCACCGTCAAGTCAAAAAAATGTTGTCGAGTGGCACCGAGTTCGAGTCATCCTCTACCACCTCATCGGTGTTATTTGCGGCCGACTCTGGCCGGGTTAAGGAAAGGTTGGAAGCATGCAGACTCGGCATGGTCAAATTGCAGGCGCTCAGGGAAAGTCATCTGCTGTTAATGGAGGTGGGTTATCCCATTGTTGCTTGGAAAAGTGTTGGCTTATTCGTTGCCCGTTTCGACCTGTTCTCACAGACGGACGGTGCACCAGATCATCGTCAGTGCGAATACAGCCGCGTGACCACAATAGCAAACACTGTAGTTGCTTTTATGGTCATGTAAGGCGTCACCGGCTGAGTAAAACGCCTAAAATCGTCAGATCCATATAATGCCACACAATGCGTGAAACATCAGCCAGTCAACCTCGCAGAACATGCGTCGCAGTCTGATTGATCGAGGCAGTGTCAATGGCAATGGTGTTCAACCACAAACAGCGTCAACGTCGATGTTCATCAAGATTGACAGCATACAGTCACGACCATTGGTGGGTTCTCACTTTTCGCTTGTTTTTTTCTTTTTGAGCATGCAATTCCGTAGAGGTGTTTGGTGTTCTTGAGCTTAACAGAACACGAATGAAACACGTTGAGAACTATGGGTGATATTTTTGAAACGGTGTAAAGGTCAGTTGGGTGTAAGGGTCGGTGGAAAGCTCGGTGTGAAAAAGTTCAGTGTAAGCTTCAAACAGTGCACGCTGAGCCAGCAGCAGACGCGCGTTTCTAAACGAAAGGTTAACTTTGACAGTCTGCTGTGCAAGTGTAAATCGTCTGTTTGCAATATTGTTTGTTTAGGCTGGTTGCACAAGCGTTTTTAAACGATATTTATAAATTTCCTGACCTTTTATGGAGCCGTTTTGAATTCGTGCTGCGATCAGTTAGCGGCATCAATTTTTTTGGTACCGCCGTCAGTGAATGTTCAATTTCTCAATAGCCTCACGGCGGAATGTCAGGCAACTTAAAAATATTCCTTTAAAACGTTTCTGCAACCAGCTTAAATGAACTAGATTGCAAACAAACGATCTACATTAGCACAGCAGACTGTCAAAGTTGACCATTCGTTTAGAAACGCGCGTCTGCTGCTTGCTCAGCGTGCAATGTTTCAAGCTTACGCCGAGCTTACACTGAACTTTCTCACACCGAGCTTTCGACCGACCTTTACACCCAACTGACCTTTACACCGTTTCAAAAATATCACCCTATGTATAGGCAATCCATCGGCTCATGGGGGCACTTTTTACACGCACAGCGCATGCAGCAGCACACGCCATTTTCTAAACAAAACGTACACTTTGGGCGAATGTCATACTTTGATGACCGCTTTTTAATTTATACAGTTTTCATTTTCTGCTTCATATAACACTTCTCTGCACTGTTGCAAAATTTGAGGATGTTTCAAAGGATAACTGCGGAGAATAGATGCATTCATTGATGGCAGTAATGTAGCGTGCAGCCTGTGTGTGTTGAGTGCCATGAGCTGGTGGATTGCCTATATACTATCCCCAGTTCGTCAGCATGATTTAATTTTTGCAAACAAGAACCAAAGAATGCGCAATGGGGTCCGTGTGCTTTCGTCATTAATAGCAGCAATAACGGGCTTATGGATGACACACAGCTTGATTGTATGTTGGGCCGAAGACACAGTTCAGTCACAAACATGACTTGAGAACACTGAAGAAAAAATTTCTTTGCGTGATGAAGAAATACAGTGTCGAAAACGCGTTATCAATGCCCAAAAGCTTTTTACACAATTAAATTTGATCACATTAATTCTTTTTCGGTGCATTCTATTATTTTTTTTGGCAAAATCGGTCACTGTCTGTCATCAATCGAGATCGTCAACACCCACATGCAATTTATCGCGCTCAGGGTTGACGACGAGAGTTGACCACTTCGACTGTATTGTACCATTACCCATTACCTATAGGCAGGTTTGGGCAAAAAACGTTTTTTTTTCTTTCAAAAAATCGTTTTTTTTTTAAAAAAAACGTTTTTTTAAAAAAACGTTTTTTTAAAACGCCCAATGACCAAAATATGCCCCCAAAAAATTGGAAAACGTTCATGTTGGGAAGAAAACGTGGTTAAATGAAGTAATTCTATGTGTTCTGAGGCAAAATAGACGGGTTTCAACCCTTTTCTAGCGAGTTGCTAAGATCCCATATCAGACCCGCATCATGGGACCAACTTTGGCCGGGGTCATCACTGAAAGTCAAACTCCGTATAGCGACGTATCTCGACAAGGTAAAATTTGGTCGAAAATTTTTTGAAAAAAATGGGACAAAAAATTGATTTTCCTTGATAATCAGGGTACTTTCCCTGAAAAATCAGGGAAAATCAAGGAAATTCAGGATTTAAAAAAAACGAAAAACGACCCAGGCGTTTTTTTGCCCAACCCTGCCTATAGGTGCATCCTCCGCACCTGCGTTGCATACGGTATGTGCGCCATATTTTTTTCTTTATCCAGTTTTTGTGACATTGAAGTTCGGTAGTTTCCCACGCACAAATCCGAGTGGTTTTGAATCAACAGAAAAATTGTGAAAGGCAGTGAATGCACACATCGGCTAATTCCAATGTAGTCAACGCAAGTATCCGTCGTGAACATCGTCGTTGTCGATGTCAGTTCAACGCAGCGCAAGGAATACAAACTCGCCATTCATCGACTGCGGTTATACGGACGACCCTGCGTTGACGGCATTAGAATAACCCAATACGCTTTGAATCCATCTTCATTACGATTTCGCATATTCGGCAAATTTTTCCCATTCACCACCTCCACATTTTGTTGATCATCTATCTCATCATCATTTTAGTTTACAACACACCAATTCATACTTCATATGTGTGGTGCTGGTGCATCTGTGTGTGGCTCCAGCCTGACGTGAGAAATCGGGGTTGACCTGTTTTTGTAAATCTGTTCGCCATATTCGGTGGTAGTTTAGTTATTGGGTACCGTGTGTGCATTGTCATGTTTCATGTTCATGTACGAACGTATAATGAGTTGCACACACTCGCTTTTTTGCTGTGCGCACTTTTCAGCTTCATGACTCGTTATTTTGGGCTGGTCTAAATTGAACTTCCAACATGGAAGTGCAGTCACTTATATTTCTGGTTTTGGTACCCGACTTCAAACCCAGTGTGGGAAGGAATGACCATAATTAAACAACGCATCCCTTATATGTGTCCGCACGCAATACATAGGTGTCCGATTGGGGGTGACCAAAACATGCACCGCGGGTTGCACCCAGCCAGTTAACCTATTTTGTTGTAACTTCACGCCTGCGTGTTTCAACAAACCATGAAAAGTCATTTGCACCTGGATAGTCGATTGTGAGATTGGACTGTTATGACGATGATGCAAACTGTAAATTATGACCCATAGTGAACACCGTCGCTTGGGGATGGTGGGTGACATTGATAAGCGCATGGCTCTGGCTTTAAAATATGACGTGTGATTCTTTGAGCTGTATGTACATACTATACGTGCGTATGAAACTGGGCCGAGTGGGCATAATCGACCTAACACGATGTTTGCTGGTTATTTATTGTTACCACAACACGTTTTGGATCACCCAAGTGCTAAGTAAAGACAACACACAAGTGTGACGCACGGCAAACGTGGAGAAATTCGGGGAGAATTCCAAGGCCTTTACCAATATGATGTATACATGCATTAAACTGTACTGTACATGTCCAAGGATAGGTCATGGTGTGAAAATGCGAGACGATCCGATAGCTTACATAATGTAGCTGCCTTTCTTGGTTGGTCCTTTATGACGTGCCATGATCAGCAAATGTTGAACAAAGCATCCATCTTACATCTACTTACAGTACTGGTAGTGGTACACTGTACACGTGTCCAGCACGTTATTTGGTTGCCCGGCTCTTGCGGTGCACCAGGTCATCGTCAGTACGAATGGAAAAGATGGCCACCAAGGTGTGTCAGGCCTGACACCAAACCACATATTTCACAACATTAACCGCCCGTCCGCTCACGTTTCAGCCGGCCCCACCTTCGACCCCCTCAATCAGCAGCAATAACAACAGTGACGGGGACGGTGTGGTACCAAATGCATCAGTGCCCCCTATTCTGGTGGCACATCGTGACAAACAGCAGCGCCAACAACAACAACACGTGCAGGAGGACACATACAGTACCACCTATGCATACCTGCCCTCACATCGGTCGTCGTTGAGCGTCGACAGTGGATGTGGACTGAGCATTGTGAGTGGATGGCTGATGTTTCATTTTAACATTGGTGATTGAATACCCATTGTTAAGACTGTCTTGATTTGACTACAAAAAGAATGGTGATAAAATAAACATGGAAAATAAGCGCCGGTGCTTATGCAAAGTTGATGTACCGTTGAGCACGGTCCGCACACTATTTCGACGTAATGAACACATATAGTATCTGCTTTTGCCCAACATTCACCTAACCGTATCGTTTTGCACCAAGAATTCAACAAGAGGTCAACCAATCCATTTCCAGGTGAGCGCCAAACGCAAAGACTCGCACGATGATCAGCTGTCGGTTGCCACGTCATCAATCGTCGGCCCGGACGAGTCCGTCTCGCAGACACAGGGACCCGTCACACGACTCTCGCCCAAGGTGGCTTGCACCCTCTTTCAGTGTGATTTGAATCTGAGACTATTGATCATATTTTTCATCGTGGAGCATTTTTTTGGTA
Organism: Rhynchonema sp. JSB1_4; assembly: GCA_030248065.1. NCBI lineage: Eukaryota > Metazoa > Nematoda > Chromadorea > Monhysterida > Xyalidae > Rhynchonema > Rhynchonema sp. JSB1_4. The sequence goes on from JASAMV010005397.1 coordinate 95,114, forward strand.
TGACTGACACGGGAATATGGTCACCCACCCGACCCGTCACAGCTGGCTATGTACGTGCAGTAGTCAACATTCAATGGGCAGTCACATTTTGATGGAGTGTCGGTTCCGCTCTGATCACGTGATGTTCTTATATTTACATGTTTTATGGACGTGATATTTCGAGATTTACTGCCACAATTTTCGACCGGTGTAAAAGTTATTTGGTTCTCAGTGACGATAAATGAGCTGTTCAAAATGAGTGACATGTGGAAAAGTCACGTCGAAAAAGGCTGGACCGAGCAATCACTCAAGTTTGATGCCTAACTCTTGTCATACATTTTGCAGATATGCCCAGCGGCACCGGATCGCACCTACCCAACCATCCGCAGTTGCTACTCCAATTGTTCGACGCTGAAGGCAGCCGGCACGCGTCCGTGGGTGTCCAACACGATCAAGAACCTTCGCGAACCGCCACCACCGACCAGCAGCACTCACCAGCCACTTCCGGCGCCCAAAGCTGTCGTCGCGCCACCCCCAACGAAGCCCAAGCCGGCCACCACCCAACCCCAACAACAACAGCCCCCATCCCCGATCTACCGCGCCAGTCCAGCGGTGGTCCGCTACTCGCCGCCAACGGTGCGACGCGGTGATGGTGATGGTCACGTGATAGAACATCGACCGGTGATTGGCGGCAGTGCCACGTTGCCGACACCGATGCGCGCCAAAATCATCAACATTGGCGGAGGTGGCGGAGGAGGAGTGGTGGTCCCATCGAACCACCACCATACGGGACCGCCACCAGCAGCCAATTCGAGACCGCAATCGGTGGCGGCGCCGAGCTGGGACGACGTGAAACGCATGCTCGACATCAAGTTCGACCCTCGTCGGCGCTCCACCGCCAATCTGCTCCGTGCGCAGTATCTCGGCTGCACACTGCGACACCACATACCGGAGGAACCCGAACCAATCCAGGGATCCGCCGGAACCGCGCCGGAACCGAAACTGGTGCGAACCCATAGCGGCAATAGTGACAAGACCGATATCACGATTGGGTCGTCCATACCAAACACTCCGGCATCGACCAGGAAGCAACGCCACAAACAGTGGTTTGAATCGGAAAACTTGTAATCAATATTATTTTTGTATTTTTTTGGATATTGCATATAATGTTTTATGCGCAATTGACTGTTGTGATATGCCTACGCTAGTTTTGTGATACAGTTCTTTTGTAACGTATACAGGCAAGCTACGCCAACACGAGCCCGATTCGAAGGTGTGGTGTGTATTGAAAACCAATAGAAAGAGAAAATCATCGTGCTCCATTTTGTATTCTTTAACGTGTAAATTCCCAAATCAGCAGCCACGTATGAATGTTTCACTATTCTGCCAGCTGCGAAATCGGGCTCGTGTTGGCCTTGGCATAGCTTGCCTTTACAAAAACATAACCCAGGTCCGCCCATCAGCTCGTCCTGGCTCCCGCCCGCCTTTCCCCTCCCTCGAAAAAAAAACCCGCCCCACAAATAACATAACCTATACGAAGTGCCATGAGCTGCTGGACGGACTACATATATGTATAGTCCACCCACGAACTCATGAGAAACTCACTTATTTTGAAGTTGACTTGAACGGATCCAATAATGTTCCGGTTCCACGTATTTCGGAAATGAAAGAAAGAGAAACGCACGTAAAACACGCTCTCCACCTCGGTGCGTAAATTCCCTTTTGACTCCCAAAACATTTGTGTGTTGAACGACGTTGCTGTTTGCGTAAGCACGCAACAAATTGAGGTCAGCCAGCTGGAACTTGTCATCATGTCTCTCGGCCCAATCTCTTTCTTTTGTTTGCGAAAACCCGTGTAGCCGGCGCATTTTTGAATCTGGCCAAGCAAGCTTTAAAAAAGTCGTCTCGTCATGAGCACGTGGGTGGACTATACATACCTCAATATTGCAGTGTTCTTTGAATGCGTCTTTGCGTTGCTCTTTTATTGTGGATAACATAATCACGCATGGCGGAATAATTTTGTCCACAACCTTTTGAAATATTTTATGTTGGTATGAGTGACCTAGGCAGATATTGTGCCCTTAATCTGCATTTTGTTCATGAAATATTGGAATCCTCGAAACCGTCTCCAGAAGCAGCGCCCTCTTTCACTGAGTTCTCTACATTTAGTCTGCCTGAAGGGTGCTCAAATGGTAGCTTTACTAGGTTAAAGACGGTGTGTACCACGCATAGATAACTTCAAAGATACAACATTGCACATTACAAACATTTACGAACTTCAATTGTGCCAAAATTAGGCTACGGAGGATTTTCGGGCACGGGGAGCTCGAATATGAGTCAATATCTTGCTTGGTCTCGTCATTTTGGGGCCTAAATCCAAATACTTGGGTGCTGACTGGGCCCAGATTTCTGGGTCCAGAGTATGCGGACCAATGTAATTAAGCCCACACAGACGGTCGGTACACCAGGTCATCGTCAGTGCTAATACGTATACATTATAGGTGGTCGTGGGAACAATGCAGGTTCTACAGTAATTTGTATATGAACACCGGTATGCAGGGTGTATGTATGATACCGCACACAATGTTTTGGACACTTTTCATTTTCGCGGCTTACAATATTATACCTGTTATATATATTATAGAGCAATATGCCCCGGTTAGGCGGAGGACCTGGGTTCGAGCCCCAGTCGAAGAAAGCCATTTTTTGTTCACAAAGGATTTTGGAATGTATGCACATGCGCTCCCCGTTATTATTGTATTATACCTACACTTGCAATGTTTTGGATGGCCGACGTTAAACAATGCTCATGCCTTGGTGGCCATGCACCTTAGCTTCGCTGAGTATGTCAACACAGATTAACCATTAACAGAAGACACAACAAACCGTGGCTCACCATACAATAACAAAAAAAAACAATGCGTCCCAAATCGCTGATCAGATGCAGGCGGGAGTAATAACGGGTCTGATGTGGGAGGGCGCGGGCACCATAGTTACACTCAACAAGCAAACAATGCCGCAGTACATTGCGCTGAAATTAGCTCAGCTCAATATTCGGCTGATCAAGCGTCCAAGCCGGAAGTTTTTACGCATGGTGCCTCACGAATTGAGCCCAAGGAGGCTTTAAGCGGACAATTTTCCACTTAGAGGCCCCTCGTGACTCCAACATGGATTGATTTCCTCTCGACCAATCGAAAGGATCCAACTTGCTTAAACCACAGCACATCAACCAAGATCGAACTATAGCGTTGTTTTTTTGTGTTTCATCACGTTGGGATGAAAACCTCAAAATCACGCTAAAATATGATCGAGAACGAGAAATGACAAAATGCTGTTCTGAAATTTCCATTAAGGGGCCCCGGGGCTTCAAGGGGAAACTTCGGTATATCGTCTGGTAGTGGATAATTATTGTGCGACGGTTCTGTTCCGGGGAACAGGTACAGGCCCGGCCACTAAGGCCCGGCCGGTTCAGCCCCGGCTGGAGCTTAAGCCTAAGCATATAAATGGGTCAAATATGTATGCTGGGCCTGAATCGGCCGGGCCTGAAAAACTGGGCCTGAAAAGGTCGGGCCTAAAACTTCCTGAACTGAAAAGTCGCGGAATAGTGGATAATAGCATTACCATATGTATTGCATAGACCATGGCATTACAAATTACAGTAGTGCACCTGCTGCATCTGCATGTAGTATGTACTATCAGGGTTGGGCAAAAAAAATTTTTAAAAAAAAAATTTTTTTTAAAATTTTTTGGGGGAACAAAACGTTCTAAAACGTCCAAAAATGGCCTTTTTGGGGGTTATTTTTTGTCATTTCTTTCTCAAGGGTCGAAAAATTTTCTTCACAAAATCACCTTTGGGGCATGTATTTGGTACCTAACATACCCCAAATGATGTTATTATACCTTCCCGTGATACATGGGACACAGTATGCATGTACCTACATGGTACTTCGATGTCATGACCCATCAGGTCGGTCATATACGACCGATTCAGCTACCCGACAAGTATTTCTGCAGCTTATATTCTCAATTCTGTGTGGTTTATAAGTGAATCTTGCTTATTCGGCCACAAACTGTTGTGTCCGATACCACAGACCAGCAATCATCGGTCCATATTAAGCACAGACTGTTGGATCGCACCGAAATCACGTAAACACTCTTCATAAGTGATGCAAACCAAGTTACAAAAGTGACTTGTCAATTAAAGTTGCATTTTTTCGCGATTTTGCGCGTTTTTTAGGCAAATTTGGCAAAATTTCCCTGAATCTCAGACTTTTAAAAAAAACTTGTTTAAAAAAAATTTTTTTTCCAACCCTGTGTACTATAGTCGAAAATTTACAGCTCGGACTGAGCGATGGATGGTTTTGGGTTGGACTGGTTTTCCGGCGTATAGGCTTTAGCTTATTAGGGCCGTGCTTGGTTGGTCTGACTCGGATTGACGCCTTGGGCATGACGAATTACTCTGAAACATCAGTGATGCGTGTGGACAGCGGCAGGCGGCTGGGCGTGAAGCTGCCCACCATACCAGCATGCGACCTGCTGCAATATTTGATAAACGAGCTGATAGGGCAGGTTGGCCAATTTCGTACTGTACACCCGTGAACAACCATGTTAGCTTTATTACCCAACTGTGGGGTGTTTTTTTATTAGGGCAGACTTTGGTTGAACACGGAAACCGGAATCCGGAAATACATTCCGGGAAACGCAAAAATAAAAAAATTCATCCGGAAATCGGAATCTGGAAATATTTCCGGATTTTTGTTTCATGTTTAACCTAAGTCCGCCCTTACCAGCTGAGTGAACGGAGTTACGGTTGCGGGATGAAGCATTATGATGAACTTTGCTCAATGTTTGTGAAGTTAAAAATGACGGCTAATCCTCTTGTCATCAACGAAACTCGTCAACTCAAGCTGCCCTGAATGAGCGCAAGAAAAAGTATATGTGTGCATGGCACCAGAGGTGCCTTTGATGAGTTGACCATTTGCGCTGACGACATGAAACCAGAACAAATGAAATGAAGTTACAAACTGTGAATTGCTAATTATTCCCTCACAGCAACCGCCGATGACTCCTGCACCTGCACTCCCAGTTCCTTCGAGCAAGCCAACAGGTGAAACTTTTGAGCCATGAGATACAATGCAAAAAAGTCGACACTTTTTGCACATTTCAGAATCAAGGAAGGATTCAACTTTCTCATTCAAGTCGGCCAAACAGTGTCACCCACAAAAGAAGTTCCGTAAAAGACGGACCGTGTTCACCAAAACACAGGTTGACTAACACTTCAGTATGCCAATAAAAATATGAAACGCATCATAAACAAAAAAATACGTTTTATCTTTTAATCTTTTTCTGCAGTTGCACCAACTGGAGCTACGTTTTGCCCAACAGAAGTATTTGCCAATCGCAGAGCGCAACGAGTTGGCACGCAGTTTAGATCTGTCGTGGGCGCAAGTGAAGACTTGGTTTCAAAATCGAAGGTTCTAATATTTTTGGAATTTGTTTTCTTTCATTTCGGATTTTTAGATGATTTTCTAGTGTCTCAATTGCAGGACCAAGTGGAAACAAGTTGAACTGCGAATGCAGCAGGGTTGGATTAAAAAATTTTTTTATTATCGAACTTTTTTTTTAAAAAAACCTTTTAAAATTTTTTTTAAATCACTTTTTTTTTATTCCGGACCCCCAAAAAATTGGTTTCTTGAGGAATCAAATTTCTGAAATCATGTTAGTAAAGTACGTTTTGAGGGACACTAAAGAGAACTTTTCCACTGACTTGGATGTTTACGTAATCACCTGCGATCTAATCCCTTTTGGTCACGACTTTGAGAAATTCGAAGGTAATGTGTGTGTGTGTGTAATGTGGGTATACATACTGTATGTGACAAAGGGAAGACCAACCTTCTGTTTGTGAATTTGGGAATAAATTTGAAGAGAGATAAAGACTCACACCATAATCACTTTGTGTCACAAAAGCGACAAATAGCTAATCCACACAACTGCAAACAGGCGAGCGACGTGGAGTGTGTCGATAGCTTACGACACGCTCAATAACTGTACAGTATACGGTATGGGGTGTCCTATATTATACATGCAGCTATTGTTGGGATGGGAACTGTATGAGTCCATCACAACACCATTTTAAACTGAAATATAAGCGCCGCAGGCAATTTTTTGAGAAACATGGGCAATAAAACACATGAAAACATGCCTTTTTACCTCAAAAAAGTCAGAAAATAACGAAAAAAAAGTGAAAAAATAATAAAAAAAGTGGACTTACTTTTTAAAATTTTAAAATAAAAAAAGTGGCCAACTTTTTTTTCAAAAAAAAAATTTTTTTTTTACAAAAAATTTTTTACTTTTTTTTAATCCAATCCTGGAATGCAGACGTTGAACAAGCACAACTCGCTACAACAGATTACGCGCGTTTGAAATAGAACCCAATAATTTGACAAGAAGCTTTTGTTGTGTTGTGTTGTAGTACCTATGTATAGTCCACCCATGAGATCATGACACTTATTGTCAGCTGAAAAGCTTGGCAGGATCCAGTGATGTGGAGAAACAGTTCTTCACTTCCCAAACAAAAGTGCCATGAGCTGATGGATGGACTATGCACGTACCAGGTCGGGGACCATACTGACCCGGATTCTTTTTCCTCAGGGGGCCCATTTTATGGACACGATCCATCCTTTTCGGTGGGTTATCGAACTTGATTGTTATTTGTAGTTGATATGGTTAGTAGTGTAATTTGCACTGCCTACAGTGCATGTGGCTTGTATTCAACTCGTAACTCAGAATAACTCACAAGAAATGCCATGCGCATCTACTTCTAGCGCCCACTTGGGGCTGCATGAGGTGACGATTTTGGTGTTGACGATCTCAGTGGACCACTTACAGTCCCTGACGAATTGTGCGGCCACCCAGCAACGCTCGAGTCTTACCTATAGTAGGTATGTACATGCGACACTTTCTAGTTGCAATCAAAGTAATTTTTCTGAATTTTCGCACTGGTTTCTGTCGTGCATCTTTATGTCACAACGCCTCTAGCGCGCGAGGGACTGTATCATTTAGTCGTGCATGTTTACTGCTCACTGCATTTTCAGTTGCCTTCATGTGCTGTTCAGATCAGATCCAAAATGTATATGTACAGTGGCACCGTACAATGAACAAAATGGAGAGCGCAGCTAGGCAGAGAGAAACCAAGCTAATGCTAGTGTGGTCGACGCAACTGTCTGCAAACGCAGCAAGGTTGTCAACGCACCGGCTCTGACCATCAAAGTGCTTCGTAATAGCAACCTTTTATTTATTTCACAGGACTTACTTAGGGCTGTTTTCCTATTATTTCCAAACTGTAGACGTCGCCGCGCATTGACTTGGATTGCAAGCATCCCACGTGTGTTACCGCGATTGCCTGACGGACAACCAGCCAGCTGCGTTTGCACGAATCACAGGCAGTTGCGTCGACCACAATAGCATCAGTCAGGAACCAGACGGGCAATCGTCAATCAGACACACCACCCAATGCGATAAGTACAGCATGAAACATTGCACAATGACTATATGATAATTCATCAAAAACCACCTTGATTTTCAGGCTACCCACTATCAACCACTTGCAGCTTTGAAACATTAAGATTACTGCATGTTTTGCCTGTGATCTGCACGTTGTCGGGCAGCGCAACGGTATTTTCTGGCTTGTCAATTCAGGAAACTTTTTTGATGGGTTCCCATGTATATATACAGTACAGTAATTGCCCGAGCAGCACTGTGCTAATCAATCTTAACTGCCCGACACGGATAATGAATGAATAGGTCGTCGAGGGGGGCACCGCAATTGCACTGGCCATCAATCAAAGACCAAGTGTGCAATGGTATGGATCACTGTCAGTAGCCCAGTTTTAGGAAGCTGACGCGATTTCCGTCCGTTAACGTTAACAATATTGATTATTGAATGGCCCCTAGGAAATGAAAGACACGCACTTTTTGAAGATCTTTGAATCACACGCTGACGAACTTTCTGAAATGTTAACGTTACCGCGCGAGCATCAAACCAGCTCGTGTTCGTCTTTCCCAATGCACTCGCGCTGACGATGACCTGTTATCTGCGAGAGCAGGCTCAAACAGGGAAACAAAACATGCTGCCTAACTGTAGTATAATCTCGTTTTTATATTCTCATGTTTATGTTTTGTAAAGCTGCACTGAAAAGTCCAGTTTTTTGACAGACAAACGAAAACAATAAAAAATTAATTCATTTTTTTCGTAAGACCACTCGACTCGTCATCATGGATTCATTAGCATTCCTTCAATGGCTTGCAATCACTACTATTCTTGCTGGTGAGTGACACCATATATTGCGAAACGTTTCTTCGAATTTCGGAGAAAACTTTCTATTATCTAAGAAAGACTTGCCATTTTTCCATCCAGCTGGCGGCTACTATTTCTATCGTTATCAAATGTCCGCCCTGAACACAGAACCAAGCTCAAGAAGCGCAGACGGTAGCGAGTCATCCGAAAAGTGGCGAAGAAAGAACAAGAAGAGAAATAGACAAACAAAGAAATCATCGAAATCAACCAAAACTAATCATAAACAACCGTGTAAAGAAGAGAAACACGAATGGGAGAATAGTCAAGAAATGAAACAGAAAGAAGAAGTCTATCAGCAGATTTTCGAAACCCCAGTTCGGGAACCGGTTTCGAGTTCAAGTTCCACATCATCGGTTCCGGGTCCCGGTCTGCACCCGAAGCACACGCCGAAAGCACCCAAAGGTCCCTGGCCGTGCTGTCAACGATGCAGTGATCGGGGCGTGATGAATCAATGCAGTCGCAGCTTCACCTGTGAAACATCAGTCACCCAGGAGGTGCAAACCGACCATAATATCCCACCGGACACAGCCGTTGAGCTGCACAATTCCGATGTTCCCGAGATCATGATTGCACCGCTGGATGAGGAGCAGGACTTGGAACAAGTTGTCGAAAAGCACAAATCGCCCGAAACTGACTCGAAATCCGCACCGACCACTGGCAGACCCAATTCATTGTGTCCCGGTCTCATTACGACACTTGAAGTTCCGGGAGGGGTACCGGAACCAGTAAAACTCCATGAACTGCCGCCAGAACCGAAACCGTGCACAGCACCAACGATCGAAATCAATAAGAAAGAAGAGCCGATCTATCAGGTGATCGATGTCAATAAAGAACCACCACGACAGCTGGCCCCCGAACGGCAACAAAAGAAAGAACCTGAACCGAAACTGGAACCCTCACTGGACCTGACGTCGATACCAATGTCATTCGAACCTGAACCTGAGACCGATCGTGTGCAAGAACTTGAAACATTACCAGAATCTGGCCAGCCACAAACTGGAGCTACCGAATCATCACGCGATCTACCGCCGCAGGCTGAGGTCAGAATTTTGTTATCTGCACTTTTAAGATAAGTTAGAATCACACGAATGTTTCAGTTGCTGGAATCATCTGAAACATCATCTAATTCGCAAACTCCAACCGACAACGACGATACATCGAACGCACGACTAATAACCGACTCACAACCAGCTACACAATGAACCTCTGATGCACAAATTGGTGTCTGAAACTACACCAAAACCATGAAAGTTGATAAATGTAATTTACCAAGAATTCTTGTTGTGAACAGTGAGCCACAGCGATCAAATGTTAACCTGAATATCGTAAGTTACACGGGACCAGAGCAACGGATGTGCATAAAACTGGTAATTTATTCGCGAGTTTACCTTTACTCGTGAGCAATGGAAGAAACCCCAAGGCCAAAAACTGAGTGTCAATGAAAACGGAGCAGCTCCATTTGCTGCGTAACGCGTAATGACGTACCAAACGCAAGGAATGGCTTACCGTATCGAACCGTAACCCAAACAACCACGGTTCTTCATTTTCTTTTGCTTATCGAGTTTACAATTTTGTTTCCATTCTTTCATTCATTGATTTCATCGATTCCAAATTCGCAGTCAGCGACTTTCTCAACAAAAGCAAATCGACTTCAACGATCATCATCATCAACTATTTTTTGAAACATCACCATGTGGCCTGTTTGGCTGGCACTCGGCATCGTAGTCGGCATCATAATCTACATCCTCTGCTGCTGTCAGCAAAAGGACATTGAAAGTTGACTATTTTCATATTTCTTTTCCTTCATATCTGATTATCAGCTGAGCTGCATTTTTCATTTTATTTTTTTGCTTATGGGCATAATGACGGCAGTTAGTACATAGGTGACACATAATTTTTGAAGCGAAAATGGAGTCACTCCCAATTTTTGGCAGGTTTGCTCGACAACGGAATCGGCAGCGGTGTCGGCGACCAGAAAAAATCGAAATCGAAATCAGACAAGAAAAAATCAACATCATCGAAACGCAAGAAACGCGAAGGCGCTGAAACAGAAGAAAAATCACAGTCGAAACAGCAGAAACAGAAACGCGACCAAATCGCAGAGCTACCATCATCCCGACCATTGAGCCCCCTTGAAGCGTTTTTCGACCAAGAGGACAAATTTGAACACAAGAAAGAGAAAAGTACCGGCTATGAAAAAGTAAAACATCAAAAACACAAGCACGGCGACGGGGACAGAAGCAAGAAGGAACCGATTTACGAAGAAGTTCAACCAACGGTTTGTGATTTTTGGATCCTTGATTTATCCTTTTTCGTGAAAGGTCATCATGGCAAAGTGAAAACAGCAGGTTAGAAAGGTGAATCCATTAATTTTCTGCGCAGATCGACGGCACATTCGAGCTGCCCGGTTCCAAACGTGCGACGTCGACGACAACAGAGGGCTCAACATGGAACATCCCCGGTCCTGGCCTGTGTCCGGACAAAATGCCCAAAGTGCCCCATCGGCCGTGGCCGTGCTGTCAGCGATGTAGTGAACGGGGTGTGGTGAATGAATGCGACGACAAAACACCGCAGCAAATGTTCGATGAGAGCCCCGGCTATGACTCGGAGGTGACCAGTGAACCGCAACAAGAAGAATCGTCAACATCAGTGACCGAGCTGCCACCGGAACCAGAACCTCAACCGCTTGTTGAGCCGGAGCCTCAGCCAGAACCGGAACCCGAACCTGTAGTTGAGCCGGAACCTGAGCCGGAACCAGAACCTCAACCTGTCGTTGAGCCGGAACCCCAGCCTGAACCGGAACCTGAACCTGTAGTTGAGCCGGAACCTGAACCGGAACCAGAACCTCAACTTGTTGTTGAGCCGGAACTTGAACCGGAACCAGAACCTCAACCTGTTGTTGAGCCGGAACCAGAACCTCAACCTGTTGTTGAGCCGGAACCTGAGCCGGAACCAGAACCTCAGCCTGCGGTCGTGCCTGAACCCCTGCCAGAACCAGAATCAGAACCGCCACCTGTTGTTGAGCAGGTACCTGAACCGCAGCCTCAGGCAGAACCGGAACCAGAACCTCAACCTGTTGTTGAGCCCGAACCTGAGCCACAGCCCGAACCAACTCCCGAACCAGTGCAAGAACCCGAACCAACTCCTCAACCAGTTCCTGAGCCGGAACCAATGCAAGAACCAATCATGGAGCCCGAGCCACAACAAGAGCCAGAGCCACAGCCTGCGCCTGAACCGACCCCTCAAGAACTGGAACCTCAATTACCAGCCGATGACCAAACACAGCGTTTGCCCCCATCAGTTGCCCCTCAGCCAGAATATGTTCAAGAGCCAGCACAAGAACCTGAACCAGAGCCCCAACCTGAACCTGCATTACCAGCCGATGACGAGACACAACGATTGCCACCGACACCAGTGCCTCCTGAACCAGAACCGCAGGCGGAACCTGTTCAAGAACCCGAAGCTGAACCTCCACATGAACCAGAACATCTTCCTGACCAACAAACACAACCGCCGGAACCACCACAGCAGATCGAATATGAAACTGAACCACCTGAACCGGAACCACCACAACCTGACTACATTGTTCCACATGAACTTGGTGAGCCAGTCCCAGAGCCTGAGCATGCACCAGACGAAGCCACGCAGCCTCCTATGCCTCCCAGTCAGTTCGTTGTGGAGCCGCAACCAGAACCAATTCCGGAGCCCGAACCTGAACCTGTAGTGGAACCGGAACCCATTCCCGACGTGCAGCCGGAGCCAGAACCTGAACCTGTTCCCGAGGTTCAGCGGGAGCCAGAGCCTGAGCCAGTGCCGGAAGTTCAGCCGGTGCCAGAACCGGAACCGGTGATCGAAGTGCAGCCAGAACCAGAACCAGAACCGGTTTTCGAAGTTCAGCCGGTGCCAGAACCGGAACCGGTGATCGAAGTGCAGCCAGAACCAGAACCGGAACCGGTTTTCGAAGTTCAGCCGGTACCAGAACCGGAACCGGTGATCGAAGTGCAGCCAGAACCAGAACCGGAACCGGTTTTCGAAGTTCAGCCGGAGCCACAACCAGAACCTATTCCCGAAGTCCAGCAGGAGCCAGAACCGGAACCTGTTCCCGAACTGCAGCCAGAATTCGAGCCAGAACCGCCTGAACCTTTGGGCGATGAAGACACACAACCACCCGTGCCACCATCCCAAGAGCCTGTTGAACAAGAACCAGAACCACAGCCGGAACCTGTACCGGAACCAGCAGCCGCTGAAAACGCTGATGGTGCGGGTCCTTCTGCTGGTGTGTTCAAATGCTGATTTATTTCAGTTCATTTGAGCATCGCTCAATATATTTCAGAACCGGAAACAGAACCCGAACCAGTGATGGAGGATGCGTGGGAGTACCTGATTCCGGAGAAGAAACGCGAAGAGGTCGGCAATGACTGGGTGCCGACGTCGTTGCCACAGTTCTCGATTCCCGCCATGGGGCGACTGCTTCAGGGTGAGAAAGAAAAAGTTGTCGAAAAACCGCCCCACAACGGTTCATTTTGAAAGGTGGCCTTGAATTTCAGGTCCGGTGCCCGACTCGCACGTGTGTCTGTGGTACCAGGACGGCAATCCGGTCATGGGCTGCATGTGGGTGGATGAAAAGGGCAACATTCAGACGGCGTTCGGCAATCGCGGGCATGAATATCGGGACAAGGTCCAGTTTCTCTTGATTTTCAATCCAATGTAAAAGAAAATCATTGAATTTACCATTCATATGTATTTCCAGACGCAAGAGATCCAGGCGCTGGCGTACGATCCAAAACGTTGCGGATTCGAGATGAGCTGGCAGACGTACAAGGAGGCGACCAGTGGTTAGTGAAAATTAAAAAATATAAGAAAAACAAGAATAATAAATTAAAATCAAGAGAAAACATTCATATATAGGTGGTCAGTGGCGTCCGGTGAAGGTTCGTGACTGCGCACCGTGCGTGATCGTCGATCGACAGGGATTCGAACATTTGGGAAAAGTGCTCGTCAGCGAGGAACGGGCCAGTTTCCCGGAGAACGGTTGGTTCCCGTAGCTCAGTTGGTAGGGCATATCAGTTTTGCCATCCGAAAGTGTCGGGGTTCAGTCCTGCTCATAGTTTTTCACGCAGCTATGTAAATGTAAACTGCACCAACATGAGCTCGATTTCGCAGCTGGCAGAACGTTGAAACATTCTGACGTGGCTGCTGATTTGGGAAATAATAACGGGGAGCGCATGTACATTGATTTGGGAAATGTAACCACGTTGAAGAATACAAAGTAGAGCATGAAGATTTTCTCTTTCTATTCGTTTTGAATTCACACTAGTCGAAATCGGACTCGTGTTGGTGTAGTTGTTGTTCACCCGACAGTCAGATCAGTAGGAAGTCTCTCGCATCAACGCAGGCATAATAACAAGGGGCGCGAGCTTGGGACGCACTTCTATGTTTGACCAGACACAGACAAGCAGAAAATCGTCAGTGCTAACACGCATAAGTCCTGGTGTGGAATTGGTAGTAACGAGGTGAACAGTTTTACCTTTCAATTGCAGGCAAGGAGCATGTGTACGTCGGACCGCAAGTGCAACAATTCTACGTCTTGTGTCGCACCCATTAACGGAAAGACAATGTAAAGTCAACGATACCAAAAACAATGAATGCAAATTGAGAAAAACTACATTTTATTTGAAAAAAGCGTAAAATTTTAGCACTGATTTTTGAAAGTGATTTGAATGAAACGAATGAATGTGAATATTGATTGATTTTGGACGGCATTGAAGACAAGTGAAATTTGATTCTCAGGATTTGAACCAAAGTGACCGTGAAGATATGATTTATTCGAAAAAATGACTGTGATTCCTGATTTGAACTGATTTTGAACGGAATAAAATCAAAGCGAAGCTTGAATTTTTTGACAGAATTTAGCAAAATTGAAACCACACCAAAACGTTTAGTTTTTTTAGTTCAGCGGAACACCGCTTTCGTTTTTATGCAGTTGGATCCGATTGTCACTTGGCAAATATTCATAAAAAACAGTGCGCAACATTATTGGCACAGTTATCCAAAATTGTACATCACGCTTTGAAAATAAAAATGAGCCGCAATTTCAGCATGGTTTAAAATACAATTGCGTTTAGTTTTTTCCAAATTGCACCAGATCACCGCAGTTGTTGTGACACATTACGTGTGTCGGGAAAACATTCTGGGAGATATGTATAGTTGTATAAATTGATTAAAATTGCGTGCCGCTTGCGGACATTTTATTCACGTAAGTTTACGATTAAAACACGAAAACCTTGACACTGAGACAAGCATTATGCGTTGCCAGTCGAGTTTTCTTATCTCAATGAGTTTGTCAACTAATGCCATTTTCCAATGTTTAATGAATTTAAGGGCTTTAATTTTCTGTAAGTTTATTCGACAGGTTGAACTGCGTAATTTCCGCCAGTTGTGACGGCTTGGACGTTTTATACCAATTTCAGCTCATTAACAATGGATAGTATCGTTTCGGTCTTTCTTATGCAAACCCCGTACCGACAACATGCTTGCATATTTCAGTCATTTGCTGTCGCAAGTGGACCGAGTCTCTTTTTAAGCTGGTCAATGAAAAGTGACATGCGACCAAAGGTTCACAAATTATTTCTCGTTCAGTTCGTAGAGGCAGCTGACTAGCCGTGAATGCATATTTAAATAGCTTTGTGCTGTTTTCGTTTGCTGCCGTCAGTGGCGCATATGCCAGCAGCAGCAAACGCGAAACTCCGCCCACTTTCGAAAACCTGGTGCTTCGTTGGTCGCGTGCGGCCGGCTACCGAGCCAGTTTACGATGGAGAACAGAACACGCTTTTTGTCATGCTGGGGGTGACTTGTTTTATTTTTTATTCATTTTCCATTTCAATTATTGGGATATGTACTTCATTTTATTGAGCGTGCACTGCACCTTGCTTGTTTCTTGTACCGAAGTAACTTTTGGTTAAATCCATGGCATTATTCCCCTTTATGTGGCCTTTTCACGCAACCATGCAACCAACAGGTGGTGTGGTCAAGCACGCAAATAGCTTTTTATTGCTGTCTCATCCCAGGTTATTGTGGTGTGCAGCAGCTTTTTGTTGAAAGCTCTCGTGACTTTTCAATGGGTTTTATGTCCATTCGTGGTTTTTTCATTGTTTTTTGCTATGTGTGTGCCGCGCTCTTTCTGTGCCAACTTCACCACTCCACTGTATTGGTAAAGTATACATATGTTCCGGGGAATTCTGTCGGTTTTCGACGCATTTTTGGAATGTTCAGTGAAGCTTCATTTGAAAAATTTGTCATAAAGCGACGCCATCCTGAAAACTCGTTCGCAACAATTTTCAGCCGGCTTGCTTTCAGAGAAAGACACCGCTGGAAATCACCAAAATGTGCAATCATTCCTCACACCGCGCGCGGAACGCCTTTATTCAAACGGACGTCCATTCCGGTCAAAACGCCGTCATAATCATTTGACTAACAACACTTCAAGTGGAACCTCTCAACACCTATTACCCTATTACAAAACCGCGTGGCAGTGTAAAAATTCACAAAATTGTACCGGACACAAACACTGAAGCAGTGAGGCGGCATGCACGTCACTGTCGGTGACGTTAGCCTGCCTGGTCATCAGCCCCTGTACACCCACAGCAGATGATGGGCGCTGCAAGCAACAACGCTGCCTATGTCTAGCTGGCTGATGTTATAACGTGTCCATTTATATAACGCCCGGCTGGCCATAATAAAGCGATCAACGTATGTATATACATATTACATTCGTTCGTTCGTTTATGTATTATGAGTCACAACGTTTGCCACTTTTGGTGCAGATGATGATGGTAACTCGATACTATACGCATAACATCGCTTCGGTTGTATCGTAAAGTTCTGTCGGGTGGTTCCACTGCCGTCGATTTTGTTATACAACATTTACACGAGCAACAAACATTTTTACTATATCCGCTCTCTCAGCCCGCATATGTAACTCCGTTCGACGTTTTTGGCTGTTAAACAACCAGCGTGGACTATTATCATATCAAAAGCAAGACTGGCTGGTACCGCAATAGCCACCACAACAGTGTGACTGGATTCGCGACTGCTTGGCTGACCATTTTGTTGTTGCGGTTATGTAACAATAACAATAACATTTGCGTGTTTGGTCAACATTCGTACAACTATTGTCAAAACATTGCTGACCATCCAAAATATCCGTTCGATTCTCTGGTACAGTGACACTATCATTCTATTCATTCCTCCCCCCAAAGTGCCATCATGAAGCATTTATTGTGGATCAAGTCAACAACCTCGCTGTTTCTGCTCGTCATATCGTTGGGTAAGTGCGGAAATTACACATGCTTTCTCTCTTCTTTCTTTTTGATTATGGTTCTCTTTTGTATTTCGTGGCACAAAAGAGTAGCGTTCCTAATTATAATCCCGCCTGCAGATTACATATTATTATTTCGAGCTGCTGATAATCAATCTATAGCTTCATCCTGGAGTTTCTAAGCTTACGGACACACATGGTTGTACCTGTACATTGTGCAGTGAGTTGTGGCAATAGTATGTGCGCTAGTTTCTATGGTTACTTCACGGCAGCGTCAGCTGTTTTGCTCCAAGCTTAAATGCACAGGTACAGGTTGAATACGTGTACAATACTGCGACGTGCTTTAGAAGGACCGCTTGAAAAGTATAGGTAGTACGAGCAACTCTTAGGGATTGCCGTGGTCGGTCAAAGCACCAAATTCGAAATTCAAATCTTAATAATGGAAATCTCAGCAAACACGTCACGTGAAGCCGGAAACTGACATCCCATTAATTGAGTTATAATGCGTATAGCTCGTGTTAGCGTGAGATCCCAATGTGTTTACAATTACACCCACCGCGACGAATAAATTGGCTGAAACGAAGCGCGCTCAGCTTGACCTGTAGAGCCGGGTAACCAACTTATATCTCACACTACTCACTGCCTGACGTGGCTACAGGCATGAATGTGATCATACAGTTGTAACAAGCCAGTTACAGAGTATAAGAACTCCACGAGATATTATTATATACAAGTGCATGCTCTCGCAGTCCCCAAGAGATGACTACGATCCCCGTAAGCAAGATGAAGCCGGAATGCGTAACATGCCATGCAAATGTCATTGCAGCTGTTCACATATGAACATGAAAGTCGGACCCACAGAGGAGGACTTGGGCGGTTATATGTGACACTGACAGCGTTATTTATTGCCGGGTTCGCGAATTACAATCCGTGCTTTAGTGTGTGAACTACATACAGTACCCACAACGCACTAACGTCAGCTTTTTCCATCCATACTAATTTGATCTCAAACGCGCCCTTCCTCGTCGTGCCAAATATAATGTATACATGGTTTAATGAGTGCGTTGGCGGGACTCGGAACGGTGTTTATTGGCTTAATCTGGCGTGTACGTCTCAAGTGTTTGTGTGAACTGCGAATAAATATGTGTCATCGTCGAACCTTGTGAACTGATTTGGATGTTTTCTCAGCTCTTTGATGTTGTCACAAGCTAAAAAATACCCATATGATTTTGTGGGCGTGACTTTTTTTGATAAGAAAAGCCTGTTTTTATGGCAGGTTTCGTGTGTGTGAGCCTGTGGTGATCCACCAGTGCAAACAGCACAGCAGGCCATAAAATCACTGAAGTGTGTACACGCGCAGGCACAGGCAATGTGGCTGGGTGGACATCTAAACTTCAAACAGCAACAAAAGTGCTGCAAAAATATACAAACACGAATAATAGATTCATAAACTGGAATGTTTCCATCAATGCAGACTGAATGAAGTGCGTATAAATGGATCCCATCCCAAAAAGTCAGTGATGGAATGGCTTCGGCTTTTGTTTCAAACCTCTCTCTGTCCATCTGTTTTTGATTCCATGCCAGTTTTGCGACGCGCGTGCTGATATAGGAAAATAAACGAAAATAAAAAACGTGTAACATCCGTTCTCACGTGGAGAGTACAGGGATCATAACAAACAGACACAACAACTTTTTGGCTGCTGTTTTTAGGGCTCGGCCAGCCACCAGCCTGACTGGTTGATTGGTGGGGCTTTTTTCGCGAAAAAAAGTGTTAGTGTGACAGATTGGGAACGAAAAAAGGCAGGCACTTACTTTTGTGCCACCCTGTAGCAAACGGGGAACTTCACATAAAAAACACAATAGCGTCGTTAATCAAGCTGGTGCCTGTGTGCGTGAGAGTGTCAGCACCAGCGACCAGCTAATATATAATGTCCGGCACCGGCCACTGTGTTGAATTAAATGGATCCCTATTTTTATTTAGGCTTTATATCCGTGTAATATACAAGTGGAACCCAACAATAATCAAGTTCCATAATTTCAAAGTCACGCAAGCAACAGCTGGCGCCGAACAATCAAATCTATGCTCATACCGAGTATGGTAACGACATCAAACATCCAGGTTCAAACCAAGTGCGTTTGTTCTAGCTCAAATGAGATAAGAAGCGGCAAAAGAGAACGAGAAAAATTATGACCGCATACGGCGGTCGAGAATGAACCACAAAACAGGCACATGTCAACGTAATAGAATAGCGACATGAAAAAAAGAAATTTTATAATGGTTTGAATGAAGAAAAGCCCTGTATTTTCTAAAATTGTTATCATACCCACGGGTTGAGAGGGGGCATTGGACACATCACATATTCACTTGGTATGGTCGTGAAAATCATGATAGGAGAAAGAGACATGGAAAGCTCATTTAGAACACCCAAATAAACGTTTTTGAAGAAAGAACCACAATTAATTAAGTTCTCATCGTTTTTTAGTCATGCACCCACAATCGACGATTGGCTACGTTGAAGATACGGGCGCGGTGATTGGTCAGCCCCCTGGCTCGGTGCCAGACAGCAACTACCAACCGCGATACAACACAACGCCTGCACCCGGCTATATTGGACCACCCGCTATGACCCCACCCAGTGGCACGGTGTGTGTCTATCAAGCTTTTTTTGATTTCAAACATTTCGACGATTTTGTTCAAATTAAAAATTGTTTCATTTCTAGACGACTGCACCAACGCCTGGACCATCCGTGGGAACAACAACAACGACAACAACAACAACAACTGGAAATGGAATCGACTACCAAACCACGGTCAGTGGAATGTTTCGATCATTCTACACTTTGACCTCGCCAAAAAGAAAAAAATAGTTTTTTGACGAATTTTTTGTCAAAAGTTTTTGTTTCTAGACTACAACGCCCTCATCTGGGCCGCCAGGAACCGGAAACGGCGACCAAACTACGGTCAGTGGCGGAATATTTCAAATTTTAGGAGCTAAAGTTTGCCCAAGTTACAATTTAAATACAGTATGACGCCATTCCAGGCTTTCCTTATGTCCGAAGTTTGATTTGTTTCAGAACGCACTACCTGTAACGGACACCGGTTCGTCCCAAACTGACGTCGGTGAAACATCAGCCGGCTTGACAGCCCCTCCGACTGACGATGGAACGAGCGTGTCCGGCGGACAGACGGACGCAGGCGGACAAGCCACGGACAGCATTGCGACATCCCAAGCGCCGGCGGACACAACTGCCGTATCTGGTCAACCGGACACCATTGCGACAGTTTCAGCAGCAAGTGTCGGGCCCGACATGACACCCGACACTGCGACACCCGGTGCACAAATCAGTGAAGCAACCGGGGCGGTTATGACGACACAAGGGACAACTCAGGTGAATGTTTCGTTAATTTTTAAAAACAAGCTCGAAGTTTTTTCAATTCGCAGATAAACTTCAGGTCGACTTCGCCACATCGTACAGCACAGCGCAGCCGGGAACAGGCGATGGAGTGACCGCGGATCAAACAACGGTCGTCGGTACACAAGTGACCGTCACCGCGACCGTCGCGGACGATCAGGCGACCAGTCCCATACCGGATGCGACCGACGTGAGCGGACACCCGACGGACGGCGGCACTAGGACTGAGATATCGACTATTGACACTGGAGCCACCAATGGTGTGACCCTAACTGACGGACTTACGCCCGTCACTGGTGACACAGGTGTCACAGATGACGGTACCGCGGAGACAGCAGTGACTAGCGAAACTACAGGCGGACAGGACGACCAAACAACAGCAACAGCGGACAGCACGGGTGACGTTTCATCAGGAACCGGAACTACAGGTGCAGCCGGCACTGACTCCACTCAAACTGATACTGTTGTAACTGTGGATGTGACGGGCGAAACAGGGACAGCGGACGGACAAACGACGGACACTGCGGACACGGTATCGACCGTTGGCGGCACTGGTGTGACGGGCCAGGTTACCGACACTACTGGGGCCGTAACGGAGGTTACGGCGGACTCGGTGACAAGTCAACCGCCCAGTACCGGCGGTCACACCGGCACAGGGCTGACGGACATTGAAGTTAGCGATGAGTCTTCGTCAACGGGCACAACGGGGGGTGGGTGGCGTTTGGAAATTAACTGTTGAAACAACATTCATAAATATTAAAAAACAAAAGACCTAGTTTCACGAGCTTCTTTATCAGATCAAACCACGTCGGCCGTGACGGAGGTTGACACAAGCAGTGACGGGTTGACGGACACTACAGCTGCTACAGACATAACTGGTGACGGTACGGTCACCAGTACTGACGGCGATGTGTCAGGTGAAACGGGCGTCACAGCAGGTTGGACAACTGCGCGAACTGACTAAATTCTCCCATTTCCGTATTGTTATGGAAAATTTTTCAGACTCGGTTCAAACAGATGCACCTGCTACTGACACGGGACTGAGCAGTGCTGTGACGGACTCCGTTGTAACGGGCACAACGGGAGAGTCAGCGGTTGAAACCAGCGCGAGTGCCACCGGCGGGACAGACGTCACAGAAAGTGGTTAGTTGGGTATTTGGGCCAACCATGTGCAATAAGTTTGGCTTCTTAATTTGGTGCATTGTAGAAGTGCAACTGTGCTTCCTAATTCAGGCGCCGTGACCAGCAGCGCTGCGACATCAGCCTCAGGTGTCACTCAGCAAACGACAGTGTCGGGTGCGACAGATGACACGACGCCTGATACGACAGGTGAGACAGACACAACCGATGTGTCCGGACATGTGTCGGACACAACTGGCCTATCCGTTGCAACCCACATCATGACTTCCGCCGCTACAGATTCCACCTCCGGCGCTTCTGTCTCGCCGGACACTGCTTTGACGAGTGATGTTTCAATCGCTACCAATATCGGTGTCAGTGACACGACAGTAGTGGATTCGGCAGGTACCAGAGCCGGTGCGACTAGTCAGAGCCCGACAACTGGTGATGGAGCGACGACCAGCGATGGTGTGTCAGACATCATCAGTAGTGCTGCACCGGACTCGTCAGACCGGACAACTCAGGCGCCCACAGACACCAGCACCACTGGGTCGCTCGTCAGTGGCGGCGTGACTGAGAGCACACAGACATTCACATTGAGCACAAGTACCGGAACTGTACAAGCCACAAGTACCGGATCCACAATGCCCGATGATGTTACCATGACTGAAACTGGATCCACAATGACTGATGACGGTACTGGAACACCGGAACAGACAACGGAGGTCGTGTTGCCAGATTCAGCAAGCACACAGTCAACAGATGACACCACGGGGTCGGAGGGCATGACTAAAGATGCGCTGGCCACAGGTGTTGTGACTGGTGATGTTTCAACGACTGGACCACCTAGTCCGGCACCCACCGAGGACCCGTCAGGAAATGGAGGCACGAATGTTTCAAGGTTAGTTAGTCCCTGATTTTCAGGTTTATCCCTGTTTTGAAAGTTGCTCCAATTCACCCTCTTTATACTGATTCTCAACAAAGCCACCCTCAACATCCTGCTACCACAAAGACAAACGGTTTCACAATATGTATGTATTTCAGCAGTGCACCACTGTCGACCACTGCCATTCCACCAAACACGACCCAAATATTATTCAAAGTGACATTCTCAATGCGTTTCCTGACTGAATGGAGCGATGCACTGGCTTCGCAGAACACGTCCGATTTCCAGAATCTCAAATCCGAAATACAAATCGGGGTCGGTTTTTTTCGTGAATTCGAATGGAATTTTCTTTTCAAATTCAACGAGAGCAGAGTTTCCTTTCAGCTTGAGCCGATCTTCAAGGAGTCTCTGAATGACGCTTACGACAGCATCGAAATCACGGGCTTTAGGTTTGTTGATCGTGTTCGAACTTGCAATGCTTATAAAACTTGGTTCTAATCGAATTTTCAAGGTTTAGATTGGACCTACATTCACAAATCATGCCAGGTACATCAAAGTCAGGCCTTATACGATTTGGAATCGAGCCCAGGTCCTCCATAGTGGCTCAAAAAGTTCTTCCCTTTAATCTGTGTATAGCATACCTATCGGCAGGCACACAATTGCCCGTCCGCACAAATTGGGTGGAATTTTCGAAACGGTGTAAACGTCGTCAGTTGGGGGCGTAAAGGTGTTCTCTCAGAGGACGAAGTACAGTTAGGTATAGGCTTTCAGGCACAGGTTATATTCACAGGCACAGATTAATCGACCGATTGAACAATGAACCCTCCTTAAAATTGTTTCAGACAAGGCAGTGTTATTGTGGACGGACATGTAAAAACGACGGGACCCGTAGAGGAGCAGCGTTTAACTGATCATGTCTACGAGGCTGCAAAGCAAGTCGGCACCATCGGGGGATACAGGGTTGATATTGACACGATCAGATGTGGAGGTTGATTCATGTTTTTAATTGCAGATTTTGTTAAATTTAGGCAAAAGTTTGACGTTTTTCATGTTAGGTTCATGGAGAATACCATTCATGAGAATTACTACTAGGGAGTTTCGAAAGCAGCTCCAGTTTTGCTGACTGTTTTTTGCCAACTTTTCACAAAGCCAGTGGATCCAGCTGTCGGTCAAGGGGAGGGCCAAATCCAAAAAGCAATTTTTATCTGGTGCATATGTTTGATTTTATAAAATAGTTTTTATCCAGTGTTTGTTTATAATTGGGCAATTTTAAGCCGAATACCATGCTAATTGTATACTTTTCTGCACGCCCGATAGTTAAATTCCATAGAAGTGGGTGTATCTGAGGATCTGTTGCACGAAGCACGCAATTTTTTAACCTTTTGAAGTGCATAAGAGTGGAAATTCTGCGATTTATAACTCCTTTTTCCTTCTTCTCTCCTAAATACATAGTATACCTTCTTCAGGAACCGCTTTGATTGGGGGGCTGGGCCCCTATAACTCCCTGGAACCGCTGTAGTACCTGGTGCGCCGCCCGTTTTCAAAAAGCTCCTTGCACCCATTCATCTTACATGTACATAATCACTCATGAAGGGGATTTAATCTTGCAACAAATTCTCACAGGCAAAGTACCCAGCGGTATCGGTAGCAGCCCGAAACCCCAAGTTGACCCCTCTGGCCCGAGCGGCTATGTGATCGGCATAGCATGCGCACTGGCAGTGCTGGCGATTTGTGTGCTCATCGGTGCAGTTGTGATGGTAAATTTTTTAGATTTTTTTGGAAGACTGTTATTTCACAAACGACAAATCGCCGCAAAATCGTGGTGTTCAGTTCAAACGAGATGTGATCTGTCACGTGGTAAGTTTTGATGATGGAACATTGATCGTATCCATTTTCGGGATATGTATGCGTTTATTCGTTGTTTAGGTGCATAAATGTGCAGTGTGACATTATGTTTATATGTTTACTTGACAGTGTTCTATTTCTATACTTTTTGTGTCAGATATCTCAAAAACTTTCCACGCACAAACGGCTTACACATCTTAAAAATCTTGTCAAAGCCAAAAAATAATAATTCTGACCATTCTTTTCAGTTCAACCAGAAACGATCGCGTCAGAGACTGCGCGAGGACGACTACGCGTTCGATAATTACCCGGAGGTTCTGTAAATTTTCATATTACGTTTTTAAAATTAATTGACAACAATTAAAATCACTGCCGAAATATCACATTCAGCAAACGCTGGGAGCGCAAACATTCCAATCGCATCCAGCCAACAATACTGCACAAAACAACAACGATACTTATGAATTATCGGAAACAAATCAGGGCGCACATCGACAGACGAACACCAATTACTCATTCCAGCCCAATGAACCAGTGGTAAGCGGGGGGGACTCTAGGAAAGGTAATCTAATTGGGACATCCGATAGAGTTTTGGTTGTATTTGATGCAGTTCAACATTTATCGACACCATTAGTTTTGAGCATGGCCTTAGAGTTCAGATTCAGCTGTTTTTGATTGGAAGAATTCTGCGGATTAAGATCCACGTAATATGGTTTTCGACAGACTAGGACTATTTCGAAAAATTTCGTTAAAAAGAGCACATTGCACCCGTGTACGGTAACAGTGGTAGTATAGGTACTGCACTTATCCTTTATTCTTCCATATCAATATATCAGTTATCAAGCAGCCAAACTACTCGTACATGAGTAAGTACTGGCGCCTGCCGTCAAATCACAAATATCAGGTATAAATTAATTAAAAAGTACACTCCTACTACTTCATTTCAATTTGCTACAACGCTTGCAATGGGTGATATTTTCGAAACGGTGTAAAGGTCAGTTGGGTGTAAAGGTCGGTGGAAAGCTCGGTGTGAGAAAGTTCAGTGTAAGCTCGGCGTAAGCTTGAAACATTGCACGCTGAGCAAGCAGCGGACGCGCGTTTCTAAACGAAAGGTCAACTTTGATGGTTTGCTGTGCAAGCGTAAAGCGTTTGTTTGCAATCTGGTTCATTTAAGCTAGTTGCACAAACGTTTTAAAGGAAGATTTGTAAGTTACCTAACATTTCGCCGCAAGGCTGTTGAGAAATTGAACATTCATTGACGGCGGTGCCAAAGATTTTGACGTCACTAACTGATCGCAGCATGAAATCAAAACGGTTCCATGAAAGGTTGCGAAATTTATAAATGTCGTTTAGAAACGCTTGTGCAAGCAGCTTAGATGAACCAGATTGCAAACAAACGATTTACGCTTGCACAGCAAACTGCCAAAGTTGACCTTTCGTTTAGAAACGCGCGTCTGCTGCTTGCTCAGCGTGCAATGTTTCAAGCTTACGCCGAGCTTACACTGAATTTTCTCACACCGAGCTTTCCACCGACCTTTACACCCAACTGACCTTTACTCCGTTTCGAAAATATCACCCAATATTTGTGTTTTAGTTATAAATCGACACTGTAAAATAAAAAATTCCGTTGTAAGTTTAATCATAGAAATGCGGGTAACTACATTTTGTTTTGGTGTCGGCTCACTATGACAAAAGCAGTGAACAAACAACGTGAATTCTTTATTCTATTTTCAGAACCTAATTGATGCGGACCGAGGTCTCTGACAACAAAGTCAATCAAGTCACATATGAAGATACTGCGTAGAATATTTTTTTGTGAAATCTCAAGTTTTTTACTTGTACATATTATGTATGTAATTTCAACAATTCCCTTTGTCATTATTCCAACATTGAGAATTAGTGCTGAACTATTTCATTTTTCCTGACTTGACCATTTCTTAAGCCAAAACCAACCCAGAAACGGTGATTATATTAATCTTACATAATTTGGTGCTGGAAGCTCAACCTTGCGCTCTATATCAATGTGTGTGTGTTGTGATATCACCTCTTGAAAGGTCCGTATCAAAACTTGGTTGACTCGGTTGGCTCGCACGTGACTTTAAGAAAATCCACCACGAGATCATCTGCAGATGCCACAGATTTGACCACCAGAAAATGGGAATTGTACAACAGTGAGCTTTTTGTCGTTGCCCGTTTCGACCTACTTTCGCTGACGGGCAGTGCATCAATGCGAATGCGCCAGATAGCCACGTAACCCCAAAAAGACCTCGTGTAATGTTTGCAAACGCACAAAATTCTTTTGCATTCTGTGGGAATAAGCGCAAGTTCGTGACATCGAAAATCGAAAGCTCAAAGTCACGTGACCAGGCTGAACCAATTGCCAACTTTACTACCGGCTACAGTTTTTTTAGCATCAAACGTTGGATTAGCCCTGATGGATCCAAATTTGACATTGCGTCGTATATGATTCCATAAATTGTTTGTTATATAGTCCCTCGCAACTTTTTGAAACCACAGTGTGAGCGCTCGATCCAATCTTAAGTTTTTGATAAAGTCGATTCAAATGGAGAATAGTGTAGGTACATATGTACCGTTGGGTGAATTGACATTAAGTTGCGCTTTCGGTTTCAATAAGGAATCTATTGTTGACTCCGGTCATGTCGGGTTTATATGGCTTGATCATTGTATTTTTTTCACATTTTTTACTTCACGGAATAAATCGGAGAGGAAATCGTTTGACGAACGATTCACTTGTGTCTTGAACAGAGACTAAAGAATCAAGCCTTTTTGAAGCACCCTAAAACAGAAATCCTCCTTATGCGCGCTTGGGCCTAAACCGTAACCCATGAATAACGCATACAATTCAATCTGTTTTGCTTCTTGTGAGCTTATTGTAGTTGTATGAGAATCCAGCCGGTGTGCAATTTTGTGGGTGGTTTGAAGGGAAGATGTGCGTTCCCTGACGAAAATGAACTGAACTGCAGCACCCGAACACACATATCTGATATGGACAGGCAGACCTGAGAATGATTCTGGTTTGTTCTTGCCATGCCGTCTTCAATCCCGGTGAAACATCAGTTGCTGACTGGCTGAGGTAGACTAGGTTCACTAAGACTCCGGTTCGGGTCCTGATGTTGTCAACATACAGAGGTTGGCACAGTGGTTGCACCAATTCCTCACATTTGTTTTGCAAGGAAACGAGGAAAAAAGCAGTCCGGTTTGAAGTTTGGTATGGTCTTGGCAATCGCGCGTGCGGGCTGGAAGTGAGGTAAATTTTTTGCGTGGCGTGTGTCGCGACGATAGATAGGGTCCGCTTAGCATGGTGTTGAGGTACTGTATATACTGTCCAGGTATTGAGTGGTTGGTAATGATTATACACAATATCTTGTCGGATATACGAACACACACACGTTGATTATAACACAAGCTGACTTGAGTCGAACTTCGTCACAACGTACACACACGAGGGCCACGCCGTTCCAGTTGTTTTTAAGTTTGGGCTTCTCAGGTTGAAGTTTGTGACAATGACTTTTAATTTTTAAACTCGCGCACCATAGTTATGAGTTCCGATACATGCACTTATGCTATTTGTCAATATTCTTTTGTAGTTATCTTCATGAATACATGCGTCTTCTCCGTTTGTCTTCTTGTCAAGCCAGTATGCGACATGCTCTCTCCAAGCTTGCTCGCAAAAGGATTAGTTCTGCGTATTGTCCTCTTCGTTCACTTAGCACATCATTTCAGCGACAGCGAATTGCATGAAAGAAAGATTTTTGAA
Source organism: Rhynchonema sp. JSB1_4 (assembly GCA_030248065.1). Lineage (NCBI taxonomy): Eukaryota > Metazoa > Nematoda > Chromadorea > Monhysterida > Xyalidae > Rhynchonema > Rhynchonema sp. JSB1_4. Next base: position 122,808 of record JASAMV010005397.1, read on the forward strand.
AGAACGCCATCTTGTTTTCTGATGCTTTTATTCACTGTTGCATACCCCTGCACCAATAATTGTACCTTGTCACGTTATTCTCTACTGTAATAAGCATACCCGCAAAGACACGAAGTGGGCCCACCTCTGATATCACAGTTTAGCAGCTACAGCAACTAACACAAGGATTACAGTGCATGCTGTACATCTCAGCAAAAACCCGCAACAGCACACACTCGGAACATGGTTCGTAAGCTGTGCAGGTTCCTGGTTCATGCACATGCTCATAAATAGGGGTACATGCAACATCAATAGGTCAGTCTAAATGTTTGTACTTATGCGCAAATAACCTTTTGTTGTGTGCACGCCTCCAAAGCCTTAGTACAGCAATATAAAGAGTAAACCCGGTTCAGAAGAATGCACATGCACACAATAGTTCACGCAATTTTATCTTGTATCCTTTCTTGTATCACATCTTTCTAACACGAGCAACACTTGTTTCCGCATTGGCAGTCGCACTCCGCCAACTCTGCGACGAAAGCTGTGCACTGGGGCATGAAACAGAAGCTGAACGTGCAGGTGAAGCCGAACGAAGTCACTGAAAAAATCAGCGAACATTATAGCGTATATTTTTGACAACAACCGCAAATGGAAGAAAATCAGGGAACTAGACATACAAAGCCCCGTGTCAACTAGGCATTGGCCGACGCATGTGCATTTCTCATCTGCACACTTATCGAACGTGGATTTCTTTGCGCTGAAATTCACAAATATTATAGACAGTGTCTAAATAGACAGCTTGCTCTAAAACATCAGCTCTTACACGTACAGATACTCACCGACATCCCTCGATACATGTGTTGTAGTCGGCGTTGGTTTCGCAGCTGAAATTTTATCGTGTTCTTACAACACAATGTTAAACTGAGGATACAACACCTACATAATAAACATCAGCATTGTATACTGACCTTGGATCTGGGAACGGGTTAGTGACCACACCGCACTGGTCGTAACAGGGCTCGTTTTCTGGGTAGGTCAACGGTCGTTCATAGGTGCCACAGCCGGAGCTAAAGATGAACGGTTCATTGATGTGAAACTAGAAAACTGAATTTTGTAGAAAATATCATTTCGACCGGGTGTATCATCAAAATCGGCTGGATTTACAACCGGGTATATTACTATGTATACCTTGTGGCGCAAGCCAGAACGCAATCGTGTGAAGTGGCGATGGTTTCGTCGCAGGTCGCCTCAGCACCACCGCCGCCTGGGCCTTTACCCGCTGGTTTTCCCTGCAATCATAACGAGCCATATCAGCGCACACGCTACTACGCCATTATTCTATGTGCACAATGGAGTCTTCAACCAGTCTTTCTCAAACATTCCCACTTTTAGTTTCCTTGGGATTGGGAATTGCGACCAGGCTTTATTATGACAGATAGAAGTGACAAAGAATTTTTAGATTTGAATTTTGCGTGAAAATATTGACTTTAGTCTCCAAGTGGAAACGGCTTTATAGTTCCCGGAATGTTTTACAACAATCTCTTAAAGAAAACGCCAATTTCTAACAGTTTTTCGCGACCCCACAGCCGACTAACCGCTGTTGCCATCGACAACAGACACACGAATGCGAGAAACTTGAACATTTTCGGTCGCGACTCTTTGTTGTGTGAAAAGTGGGAAAATATGTCTGTTACTTCTGTAAATCGAAGAATCATTGCTGGCTCTATATAAATTGCTTTGGGATACAAATGGAAGGTCTAGCAATGGTTTGGGAGATTCTTAACATTTCCAGACCTTAGTTTGAGCAGGTTTCGGCTAGTTAATCCATGACCGAGTGCTTCTTTTATGCGCTTCAACTGCACATTTTACTTGATTTAAAAAACGATGAGCATGCAACGGTACCTGTGTTGTCTAATATAAAATAAACTAAATTATTCTGGTGAAACCGAGTTTTTTGATCAGGCAGCCAAAACTCCGATTTTCAAAAATAACCGGAACTGAAATAATGGAAATGATCGCTTCAGTTTGGTTTTGCATCCAGCAAAGCACGGCTGGTAGAAACTTTTAAAACCGGTTCCAATTTTTGGGACTGGTAGCTGCTAAACATCGACAAATTAACATTGATTGTACCCAAAAAATGACGGGCGGGCGGCTAAAACCGGATATGGCCTTTGATCCCATATTTATGCACATGTTATGACAGTTATGGTCAAACTATAGGATTCCATTCCGGAGGTTATTGATAATTTTAAAAAATGACCACCATGTTGATAATCGGTCTCGATAGCGGACCTCCTGTTTGGATATTATCATTCAGTGTGTAGGCAGTTGGAATGTAAAATAAGCTAACCTCAATGGGAACGGACTAATATTGTGCTGATTTATTTTGGTTCAATCTGGGCGGTCCAGGCATTATGATCTCTGATAATAAAGGCCTTTATTGACATTTTACGGTTTCGGATACCGAATATCGGCTTCGATATCATGCGCTGAATTAATGGTTATTGTAAAAAAAATTTGAGATCAAAACGTTTTGCCGCTATAGCACAATGATCTTGCGTTCTCAACGGTTAATGTTGAATTTCAAATGCAAAAATTGAAATGAAAATTTAATTCTAGATATGTATGAGTAACTCAGAACACGTTTTGGCAATTCGCCGGCTCATGCACTTTTTGTGCATACACGGTGCATGCAGCCATTTTGTAAATGAAGTGTGAAGTTTGAGCGAGTGTCATATACCTAGCTTTGTGACCGAGTTTTAACTTTTGGGGTTTTATCGACATAACACTTTTCAACATAACAGAAATTTGGTAATGTTTCAACGAATAACTGCGGAGAATGACATTTATTCATGGCAAGGTACGCAAAGCATGTAGCATGCATATAAATGTTGAGTGTGTCGACTCATATGCATGAGTCGACGGATTGCCCATAGCAGGATTTTGAGCTTATAGTACCGTGGTCTAGTCAAGTCGTCGAATCACATGCACGATTTCTCGCACTCATTCGGGGTTCATGTATCATTGCTTGACTTGACGACAGTACAATTATGGTAGCAGGATTTTGTTTTCCTGACCAATACGATTTTCTGTGAGTTCACGATTTTGCAAGCCAGAATTTCGACTCGCTTTTATGGCCGGAAATTCCCACTCACACATAGCAAATTCACAATGTTGTAGTTACACGACAATAATCTGATCGCAAAAAAACACTGCCGCCAAATCGATTGTGGTGTCGACGGATTTATCTTACTTAACTTTGCAAATGCAGGACATCTCTCCTGATCTAGGACGTTTTTGAAAATAAATTGATGTTCGTCGCAGGTAATCGAAAATCCCTCCGTTTTTATCAAGCAAAAGAACAGCTTAAACATATGATTCCGTTCTTTTGTTTCAATGCCAAAATATATGGATGCAATTTTAGCGAGACATTCATCGCATAACCAATCAGGTAACTGTGGGGTCGAAGAAGTACAACATAATTTGTACCTGGAGTACATTGGGATTTCAGTACAAATCTATAGCAGCCATATTTTGTATGTCGTCAATATTTTGCTTAATTATGCATGGATCTAAAGTCTTTCGAATCAATCAATCGATCATATGATGCCGACCAGGTACCAAAAGAACACGATAGTCGACGTGGCAATGATCACAATCGGCACCATCCACACGAAACAATGCCATGACACCTCTTTCACTTCTTTCGCCATTTGCTGACGCGATTTCACTCGTTTCGCTTCATGCTGAAAAAGTTGTGCGATTATTGTTGATTTGGTAATCTTCTATATTTTTATCTGCCACTGAGGCACTGCTTTGGAACACAATGGGCGTGATAACAATCAAAATGAGCAAAACACACCATACCGAGGAGTGGCTTCACTCGCCGGCAATGACGAAAACCGGTGCCAATTTCGCCAAGGCAGATATACGTAACCAAAGCAAATACGGCACCCCATTCGTGACCAGCATTTGAATCGGCGCGTACCTTTGCGTGTTCGAGAAACACGAGATTGTCGACGCTGAGCTCGTTGAGCATGTTGTACAGCGGCAGCAGGTATTCGTCACGCACATGTGCGCTGTTGTTCGTGAACGACGCTCGCAGCTGTAGGTCGATATCAAGCTTGCCCGTCCGACCGGTCTCGGTCACGTGACTTTTGCATTTTAGCATTTATAAAGATGTTTTTAAATGGATCTCTGGTCGAAATTCGTGGCAGCCGTGTAAACACGAGATGGCGTCAGTGCAAATATGCACGTGCGTGACCAAGGCCGGATCATCTATGATGAAACAGCAGTGACTCTTGCCTGTGTCGGCATGTTTTCACAAACGGGCGAGGTGCCAGGCCTCGTCGGTGTGCGAACACCTCCAAAATGTGGCCAATTGACCTCCAAAGAGCGGCGCATGAGAAGCTGTCATTGCGCTCACGTTAAACCTGGCCCGCCACTATTGATATTTGAAAATTTTGGTCTGTTTTTATGATTTATTACTGTTGCCGACATCGAGACCAACAAGGTTTACATTCGTGACTTTTCCATTAAGTGCCGATTTAATACCGAAATTAATCCATAAACACCGGTTCTCGGGAACAAAATTCCAAAAAATAGATAGACCCCCGTTTAGTGCATTTCAGAAAGACAAGAACAAATATTCAAGATGGCCGACTGCTTCTTATCACAAGCATACGGTAGTCACGTGATCTTGCCCATGCGTTTTGTACAGTGCCGCTCTGTTTGTTGGTGCATAACACAGGTGTTGCAAGCGCGCGCACTGGCAGCACTGTGTAGTGGGAGCGTAAAGTCGGGAGCGTAAAGTCCCTAATAGCATACTGTAAGCCTATAACATTTGGCGGTAATTCAAAATTTTGTTCCTGGCTGACGTGATTGCCAATAAGTGGGGGTCTATCTATTTTTTTTAATTTTGTTCCCGAGAACCGGTGTTTATCGATTGATTTCGATATAAAATCTGCACTAAATCAAAAAGTCATGAATATAAACCTTATTCGTCTCGATGTCGGCAACTAAATTAGCGCAAAAAAACAAACCAAAAATTTCAAATATCAATAGTGGCGGGCCAGGTTTAAACATCACCTGCTGCGCCAAATGGTATGTACATGCCACTATGCCTGCCAAGTTTGCTTATCGCCCTACACAATGTGGCTCTGAAACATCAGTTAGTCAGCTATTAACCTGTCGCAGAAGGACGTTGAATTTATCGATGTAGACCTGATTGAATGTGCGTGGATAGTTGCGCATTTCGTTCGTGTTGTTGGCGAGCACGGCCTCGAGTCGTTGGATCTGATGCGGCGTCATCCAGTGCTCCTGGGCCGGGTTACGATAATGGATTACGGTAGGTGGTTACGGTAACGGGTTGTATGTGTGGCGATCGTTACGGTAAAGTGTTATGGTCATGGTTAAAGTAATGGGTTATGGTCGTAAATAGCTGCAGCAGTAGTAACGGTAATAGCTAATGGTAGTGGATTACTGTACTGGGTCACTGCTGTGGCTACGGTCGTAAGTTACGGCGCTGGACAGCAAAACAGGGGCAAGCCAACGGTTGTGGACATCCGCTGTGTAAGAAAAAATCATCCTTGGTGTGCCAATAAAAATGCAAACTAACGAAATTCTCCAAAATCGCCATTTCGGCCTCTTTCAATGATCCAATGCTCGTCAGGCTCTCGCCGCCGGACGTCGAAGACATTTTTCGTCAGCAATTAATTTCACTGTTTTTTTTATTTTTCCGTTATTTGTTTGCTGATAACGGTCGATAGCGTTATTATAGTTTCGTCACTTTTCGGCTTTTTGGATTCCAAACACGATGATCGTGGTGATACAATTCAATAGAAATATTTTTTCAGCAATGTAAAATGATTAAAGGCAAACTATGCCATGCCAACACGAGCCCGATTTCGCAGCTGGCAGAATAGTGAAACATTCATACGTGGCTGCTGATTTGGGAAATGTTACACGTTGAAGAATACAAAGTGGAGCATGATGATTTTCTCTTTCTATTCGTTTTGCAAGCACACCACCTCCGAAATCGGGCTCGTGCTGGTGTCGTTTGCCTTTACTTTCAACAAGCCAACCACAAGTCGGTGTTGAAAAACCCCGTCAGTGTAAGTCATGCTTGATCATGTTAGAAGAAAGGTTATTGTGCTTTTATTTAGCAGAAATAAGGAACCCTAACACTGTATGTATGTTCGCTGTATTTCCTGGTATAATCGGTAATTGGGAGGTTAGTCATTATATTGATGAATGGTGACCAATTTATTCGCAACCATGTACTGAACTATGGACTGCTTCGTTACTCACCATTTTTTCTGGTTTTGTAGGGATCATAATCCTTATTTTTGTCTGATTCTAATTGCTATCGGCCTGATTTGCGACGCCATTTTTGATGTCAGGTTCAGTCCTTTCAAAATTTATTTTGAAAAATCCTATTTTTTCTGATGATCTCCACAGGCTCCCGACAAGATTGTTCTATGGGTGTTGCGCATGTCCGTGATTTTCTGTGGCTTGCTGCCTTGCGCGCTAGCGCTGGCTGTTCCGCAGGTAGGGTTTTACTCTCTTTTACTCATGCAGCTTTTCATGCCACATTTGCTATGTATACATATGTATGTATGTAGATCTCTGCAGGATGGGAAAACATCATTCACACCACGCAAAACACCAAATTAAACGTTTAGGCGCGTGCAACATCCGCTCCATGCATGCGAAATCGAGCATTGCACTCAATACCCGAATTGTATTTTGGCAATATCGGCCCTATTTTATATTTTATGCAGCTCCTTTTCATTCCAAGGACTACGCGCTATGTTCCGACTTTGTCTACGTGGTTCTCTTCTCCCAACTGCTGTGCGCCGTCCACATCGGCTTTGTCAATCGTTGTGGCGTATTGGATGGCTATGCGATCAGGGTTGGGTTAAAAAAAAAAGTAAAATTTTTTTTGTAAAAAAAATTTTTTTTTTAAAAAAAAAGTTCGCCACTTTTTCGGTTTTTAAAAATTAGAAAAGTAAGTTCACCTTTTTTTATTATTTCACAACTTTTTTTTATTATTTTCCCCCTTTTTGTGGTGAAAATGCATGTTTTTATGCATGTTTCTGCTTGTTTTTTCTCAAAAAATCGCCTGCGGCGCTTGTATTTCGCATCGGTACAATGTCATTACAACGTTAGACAGTCCGTGGCTCTACTAAACAACCTAAGCAGCCGTCATTATGTGCGCATTCAGTTATTCCAGGAAGTCAAATCTGCTTGAAGTCCAAAATTATCGTTCCAACACCGCGGGTTATGCAGCTGTTTTCATGTAACTTTGCTTAAAAAATGTGCCAATCATTTACCTTTCCCGTGACTTCACTTTCCCTTCACTTTTTATACTACAATCTACAGATGTTGGTACATATGGTGGACAGGCTATCCCCAACGCGAATTGTCACGTTATCTGGCTCATTGTAAAAAATATAACCTCGCTACTGCCCGTTTGTGAACACAACTGGTCGGTGTCAACTATTCCTATATTCTCAAGTGCAATCAAATATACTTACAAAAATTTTCGACAATTTTTCACGTTGAGAACCGAAATTTTTGTGGTCCGGAATAAAAAAAAGTAAATCTTAAAAAAAAAATTTTTAAAAATTCAAAAAAGTTAAAAAAAAAGTTCGATAATAAAAAAATTTTTTAATCCAACCCTGTATGCGATGGGGTTGGCTGTTAGGTTTGTCTGCCAGCTCTGTCTTTTGAAATCACTAAGGGCGCCCTTAGTCATGGTGGAAAATGGAAATGGAAACGAAAAAATAATCCATGTCCAAGTTTTCCATTCCCATTTTCCAATATGACTAAGGGCATACTGGAAAATGGAAAATGGAAATGAAATCTGCAGCAGTCATGTTTTGACATGTGACAAAAACATTTTCTGTTCCACTCAATTCTCGGCCGCTGATTGGTCAGATTTCACACAGAAAATGTTTTGTTTCATTTCCATTTTCCATTTTCCAGTATGCCCTTTAGTCATATTGGAAAATGGAAATGGAAAACTTGGACATAGATTATTTTTTCATTTCCATTTCCATTTTCCACTATGACCGCCCTAAATTAATGTTATTTATTTGTAGAGCTTAGACTCGGGCTTGACCTTTAGGTTTCAACCAAATGGGTATTGGTCGCACAATGACTATATAAGAATTCATCAAATCGATCCTGATTTTCACGTTCAGTCAGTCTTAACCACTGTGCTATTTGTGATTCTCACAAAACATTTTCAGCTGAAAATAATCTGGCAGATCAACCACGTTGCCGCAGCTCTGAAACATTCTCTTTACTACATGCTTTGTGTGCGATCACACAACGCAACGTCATTGCCCCGTCACTTTCCCTCTTTACGATTCAGGAAAAAAATTTGACCAATTCTTATAAAGTCATTGTGCGACCAATACAATTCGACTCAATCATGGGCTCATGGCTGCCGGTACTTGGACCTTCGCTTACATATTTAGGATTTAGGCTGAGCGTATTTCAATGGGGACGGCTTGCAAAAGCCGATAGTCTTGTGGACGTGGTTTGTGTTCACTAATGCTGTGTGGTGTGCATCTGCAATCATAAACAACAAAAGCGCGTCGCTTGGTTACAAACAATAACTTCCCTAATGCATAAATAAGGTTAGACATTTGAATTGTGATGCGCTGCTCACCACGTGCTTGATGCTTTGTGTTGGCTTTGTCGTTGTTCGGCTTCGGTCGCATTGGACTGGCTACGGTTTCAATAAAGTCGGCCAACCACATGGTTATATTACGCGGACGCGCAACTTGAGCGAGGAAGGTCAACAATGAAATCGGAGTCCATTCTGGCGATTTGCGTTCTCATCAACAATGTGTTCGTCAGAGCGTCGAGTTAGTTCAGCACATTTGCGTCAGTTATGAGGGTTTCACTTCTTCGATACTCGGTTCCCTAAATTGTTAAACCGGGCCCGCCGCTATTACTTTTTGGACCTAGTTTTTTTATATTAGATCGTTGGTTGGCACTGCGATGAAGAACATTAACCTCGAAGAACTTCATCAAATTGGCGATTACCCACCGAAAAATGGACTCACCAACATGGGCGTTCGGGAACAAACTAGCCCAATATTGATGCATAACCTGTGCGTGGAAATCAGGATTTGCCAAAGAAATTCAAAATCACTGGGCGTTGTATAGGCCGTAGGCTATGGTATCTTGACGAAACGTTTATCGGTTACAAAGGACCCGTGTTACCGTAACCCGCCGCCTATATCACGATCCAGTGATTTTGAACTTCTCTTGTTATTCCTGATGATCATGTGCAGATTGTGCGTCAATATTGGTCGCACAATGACTTTATAAGAATTTGTCAAATTTTTTTCCTGAATCGTAAAGAGGGAAAGTGACGGGGTGATGACGTTGCGTTGCGCGATCGCACACAAAACATGTAGTAAAGAGAATGTTTCAGACCTGCGGCAACGTGGTTGATCTGCTGGATTATTTTCAGGTGAAAATGTTTTGTGAGAATCACAAATAGCACAGTGGTTAAGAGGGACTGAACGTGAAAATCAGGATAGATTTGATGAATTCTTATATGGTCATTGTGCGACCAATATCAAACAATTTTGTTCCCGATAGGCCGTGTTGGTGGATCGACTTTGGTGAGTAATTGCCACTTTGGTGAAGTTCGTCAAAATTAATGTTTTTGATCTCGATGCCAACCAACAATATAAACGAAAAAAACGTGGTCGAAAACCCAAAAACACAATAGCGGCGGGGCAGGTTTAAGGAACGATGTTAGGTGTCGAAAAAGCGAACATGAGCATCAATCGTCCGTTGCTCTATTACATTTAGTCTTGATGTTACGGAGTTAATCCAACATACCGCACAAGTCAAAACATCACATGCCTGGTACATACTTGTGAAGTTACATTTAGTGGATCTCATCCGCTACATTAGGTACTTTCATAAACCTGTATCCCACATCATTCTCTGCATTAAAAAGAGGAGCAAGGCGGGTATCGATGTAAGCTTCATTCTCCCCATCCATCAATATGCAACCAAAGCATATACAATGTGCCAAAGCCTGAAAGTCAGGGGACGTGGGGAGGGGTTTAGAGACCCCCCACGGTTTTGCTCTGGTTGAAGAGTTGTGCCAAAAATCGTTAGATGACATATATTGATGGTGTGCTTTGAGGGCACGGGGTGTACGTATGTATATATGTGATTAATCTTGATTTTCAAAATTAGATGACATAAAATAAATTTTGAACCTTTACGGGACTTTCCGTGTAGCATCAGCCAGTTGGTCATTTTAGAAAAACGCCTGAGTTCAGATTAGTGCACTATTTTTTCGCAATCTTCTGGGGCGCCTCAAAATGAATGGCAGTCGCATAACAGAGGCTCCGAGGGTTCTTCGTGTTATATGTAACTAGCCATTCCCGATCAACTTTGTGAACCGAGTGCGAGTATGTTATCATGTTAAAACTCCATCGGCAGCCATCGAAGAAGATTGCGCTAGCGTGATCGCGGCCAATCCGAGTACGGTCGGTTGGACGACGTACAAGGGTCGATGCATACAAGTGCTGTCGACCACCTCAACGCATTCAAATGCAGTTTGTAACGATTTGCCCAACGGACATTTGGTGGTGAGCTCTGGGGTATGCAGTATTATTGTCAGACTGATGAAGTATACATAGGTAGTTTTATGTATATCTTACAGCGACCAAAACGTACATATAAAAAAAATACGTATGTACATATGTAGGTACACTCCGCTACATCGTGCTTTGATCACCGGGGTTGTGAACGGCGGTTAAAAAGTACATTTTGAAAATCAATCTCTGTTTGGAATGAGTTCCTATGGTTCGCAAGCCACCATAAATTTGAACATGGGTTCATACGCAACAAATACCTTAAAAATACGTGGTCTTCGCCGTAGGTGATAAATGACTGGGGCATAGCACCAGCAATCGACGCCGCTTTTGTGGGTACGCATCTCTGGGTGAGTGGCCGTCGTTTGAATGTCTCCAACCCGACATTGGATGAGGACTGGTACTTCGAATTGGATGGAAAATATTATGGACCGTGGCCGAGGAAATCGCAAGGTTAGACTTGGGGTCTGTGTACTTTTCGTGCTTATTGATAGGAGGTTAATGGCCGATGTAAGACCAAATGATCGATAAAAAATATATTTACATACCAAAAAGGTTTGGATTAGAGGTACTGTACCTACATACCTACACTGTATACACTGTAATGTGCGTGTGCACCTACATGTATTGGTTGTAGTTTCTACATAAATCATTGCTCGCAATGATGAACAAGCAAACTCAACCATTGCATATAAATCATGGCATGTTGCAGGCAGGGTTGTACAAAAAAATTTAAAACAGGCACCTGGTGGCGTTCGGTCACACCCAACGGCCCAGGCAATTCCGACCGGATGGTGTACGCGGATGAATATGGTTTCGATGACGTCGTGTCCACGCAAGTCATTGGCCGATTTTGCGAATACCGTTTAGTTTGACTGGTTGTATTGTCATTTGCATGTTACCGTCAATTGGGCATGACACCCAAGAACCGTCGTCAACACGCACCTGTTTAAAGGGGCTCCGCCATACGTACGCCACCTAAACCAATCTCAATGAAACCTGGCACCGTAAGTGGGCTTGGTCCAAAACACTCATGGCCAAGAAATTTTTTCCCATATCAGCTCCCTGTCTGAGCCAGGAGGGCTGAAAGGTAAAAAATTTTGACCCTACCTCAGCACATTTAGATTAAAATATCGATCTGTTTCGCATGTTCTTAGTGTGCAGCTTGATCAGAAATCTTTTGTAGACGTCTTGGTACTAATTTAGAACCACGTTCACTTTTTTGGCATTACCACAGCTCGTGCTATTTTGCCAAAACCACGTAAATTTTTCCGTTGTATTTTTGGGTCACATGGAAAGCACACAGAGTTTTTATATATAGTAGGCAAAAAGCCCGTATATCATGCTATTCAAGCGATCAATGACCAATTTCCCACCGCTGATAAGTTTCGACAAAAGCTCGCTCACCTGTGGTGAACCTGAACTTTTTTCCCTTTCTCTGGGGACCCCAAGCACACTTCTATCTCATACCTTCCTATTTTAACAACAATGTGCCGAGGTGATATATGGCACGCCAGATAGTAAGAACGTAATTGTTGTTAATTATGTGCAAATCTAGGTTGGTCCATCTGCATCCTTGGAGGTACACAAGAAAGAAAAATGCCCCAAGGGGCATAAAAGAAATATGGTTCTGCTGTGGATAAAAACGATCTAGCTTACACTTTCTGATGTTTCATTAGGCGCTGGATACGTAAGTGTGTTCTGAGCTGTTTGATACGACAGAGCATTGCCATATTCCGCGCGCTTCTTCAGAGCAGGCCGGGTATGAGTTCAATATTCTCTTTATTTTTCTTTTCCATCGCACCGAGTAAGTTACCGTCGTGAGGTTGAAAGAGAACATTCCTAATCGTATTGGTTTGAATTTCGTATCCTGTGTTGTTCAAGATTCGCCGGAATGGTTCAATTCTATGTTCGTATCCACTCAAACTTACGTTTATTCACCCTAATGACATAGAAGTGGTCAAGTAGTATCGTTCTTTTATCAGTACAGGCCATATTTCTTTTATCCCCTTGGCATTTTTCTTTCTTGTGTCGTTCTTTTATATCGCGAAGCGCAAACAGAGCCCGGTTATCAAAAATTTTCAGTTCCGCAAGCAATGGTTCTACACCAAGAAAATCGCATCAGACTTTTCTAGTACGTAATCACGACATGAGCAATGAGGTGTGGGGGTTAGTTTAGGATCTGTACTTTTTGGCAGGATATATGAGTCGGTGGTTATCGTGACATAAGGCCAATTTTGTGTTTCGATTTCACTATGGGGTTCTAACAATGGGCACGCTTGTGTCTGCGTCTTCACCCACCACTAAACAAAACCACGCAGTGCCCCCACGCGCATGTCCATGCTTTTGAGGCATGGTAACTTGTCAAGTTATTTTTTTTTTAATTTACCCCAGGTATGTATTTGCACCCTAGGCCATCATTTATAGCGCACTGATTCGCATCGTCTCAGAGAATGCACTTGTTGGTTTATACCAAGCAAAGCTGTGCAATGACTTCCATGCAACCTGTCCCTTCAGCTTCAGCAACGAAATAAGTGTCAAACATCAGTCTCCAGATTGCTTTGGTGTTGGCCGCTGCATCTGATCTTGGATTCAATGTTACGTAAAAACTACTATTTAACTTTCCCACGAAAGTCAAATTATACATGCGGAAAAAGCTTCGAATGTTAGAGAGCAACAGCAATTTTAATTAACAAGTTGATATCTTGTGGGTATTTTATCCTGAATGACATCACAGCGCATAAACTGCGAACCGCACCTGTGCTTAATAATTAATCTCAAATAAAAACACGAAAAAAACTGAAAAATGTTACCCAGAATTCATTAAAAGTTAGTAAGATTCACAAGCTAACTACGCGTGCATTGCTGCATTGCCTGTTGTGCTGGCTGCCAGTGTGTGTGTGCTGGCTGCCTGCCTGTGTGTGTGTGCTGGCTGGCTGGCTGTGTGTTGTGGGTAATACATTGTGCGCTTTATCAATCAGGCAACTGCGTAGCGTGCACTAATGCATTGTTGTGTGTGTCTGAGCGTCCATTATGGCTCTTTTTGAGCTGAAAAACATTTAACCAATTGGAATTAATATATGTTTGACGTAACAACGATTAAAAACACATATAACCGCTGATTTTGGCTTTAGAACCATACTTTCTGTACAAAAAGTCATGGTCTGGAACCGTTCATACTAAAAGTTACGAACTCGGCGATAGCACCACCGTGTTTCTCGAGTGCGAAAACCACATAAACAACTTTAGTAGTTCTGGTAACACAACTTTTCGGCGAAATTTTACTTCGGGAAGCACACTTTACATACAAAAAGTCGTGGTCATGGTCTGGAACCGGTCTCAGTCGTGGAGTTACGAAGTCAGCGATAGCACCATCGTGTTTCTCGTGTGCGAAAACCCTATATGCGATATTAACATTTCTGGTGTTCAGTAACGTCTGGGCCCTGACTACTCTTTTGTGGAAAAAAAAGGGAAAGAACGTTTTTACAAAAATTTCAACTGTATCTTGCCCGCGATCGCGCGAGTGGGCACGCAGCGGAATGAAATTTTGTGTGGACCTAGAAGTCCACGCCGTACAAGTTGTGTGCAAGTTTGGGCTTCTCAAGTTAAGTCTTGTGAAAATGGCGTGAGTTTAAATTTTTCAACTCACGCAATATAAGGAATCAACCATATGTCGCTTAGCATTACCATGCTAGCTCCGATACGAGCAATTGATGAATTTTACACAAAATTCACAATTTTAGCAAATTTTCGCTTTCGTCATATTTTTAGCCTACTTACAGTTGTGACGGAATTGTGGCCTTTACTGTCCGATGAAGCCCCAACATTATTGTTGTTTATCGATCAAAATTCAAAATTATAGCTCTGACGTACATATCTAGAGAAAAATAGTGTTAATTGAGGTCCATGCGTTGGACTTGGAACTACAACCAGGACTATGGGTGATATTTTCGAAACGGTGTAAAGGTCAGTTGGGTGTAAAGGTCGGTGGAAAGCTCGGTCGACAGCTTAGTGTGATAGACCTCGGTGTAAACTTGAAACATTCCACGTTAATAACAGGCAATGTTTCACGTTTACACCGAGCTGCGTCGACCGAGCTTTCGACCGAACTTTACGCCGACCTTTACGCCCAACTGACCTTTACACCGCTTCGAAAATTCCACCCTATAACCGGACAAGGGACTGCGCTGCCTTCAATTAACACGATTTTTCTCAAGATACGTTACAACTAGAATTTTGGATTTTAATCGATGAACAATAATAACGTTTGGGCTTCATCGGACAGTAAAGGCCAAAATTCCGTCATAACTGTAAGTAGGCTAAAAATATGACGAAAGCGAAAATTTGCTAAAGTTGTGAATTTTGTGTAAATTTCATCAATTGCTCGTACCTCCAAGGATGCAGATGGACCAACCTAGATTTGCACATAATTAACAACAATTATGTTGTTACTATCTGGCGTGCCATATATCACCTCGGTACATTGTTGTTAAAATAGGAAGATATGAGATAGAAGTGTGCTTGGGGTCGGAAAAAGGGAAAAAGTAGAGGTTCGCCACAGTTGAGCGAGCTTTTGTCGAAACTTTTCAGCGGTTGGAAATTGGTCACTGATCGCTTGAATAGCATGATATACGGGCTTTTTTGCCTACTATATACAAAAACTCTGTGTGCTTTCCATGTGACCCGAAAATACAATGGAAAAATTTTTTTCGAAAATTTACGTGGTTTTGGCAAAATAGCGCGAGCTGTGGTAGTGCCAAAAAAGTGAACGTGGTTCTGAATTAGTACCAAGACGTCTATAAAAGATTTGTGATCAAGCTGCACACTAAGAACATGCGAAACAGATCGATATTTTAATTTAAAGGTGCTGAGGTAGGGTCAAAATTTTTTACCTTTCAGCCTTCCTGGCTCAGACAGGGAACTGATATGGGAAAAGATTTTCTTGGCCGTGAGTGTTTTGGACCAAGCCCACTTGCGGTGCCAAGTCTCATTGAGATTGGTTTCGGTCGCATATATATGGCGGAGACCCTTTAATGTTTGAAAGGCAAGGTAATCGATGCTTCAACACACTGTATTTCAAGGCAAAGGAACCAAAGCACGTCAGTTTCGTAAAGTTGTGGCGTACAATGGCCTGCGAGCCATCTCTGACAATGTCATGGAACAATACTCGGTTCAGGTGGGTGAGTCCTAATGATTACCGTAAAACGGCTTATAGTTACTCTTAGTTGCTTACTGTACTTCTGTTTATGCTCAAAATGAAAGCTGTCTACTCCTTTTCCTTTTATGGTGATATTATCATCACAGTCGTCAACAATGAATATTCACAAGTGGAAGATAAATAATGGAGAAAAGTAGAATCGTAATTGTGAGTTTAACCACATAATGCAAAGTGGCAAAATCAAGACATCGTTCGAAAACATTCACCAAGATTCCCAAAATATGGAGTCGACTTACGATTTCCTCAGGCGATGCTCCAATGCGCCAACTACTGCGGCGTCAACCCGATTTGTCTCGCGTTCACCTACAACCGCGCCACATTTGACTGTCGCCTGCACACTATGTTGAAGGACAGTGTCTTCAGTGAGGCGGCCGTGGGCTACGAATGGTATCAGTATGATCGCATTGAGATGTAGATGTGAGCGGTCGCTGGTTTCAACGATAAGAGCTGTAGTTTACGAATTTACGATCTAAATTGACCAATTTCACAGGCGACCAATGCCCCATCATGAGTGGGACACAGCTATTCATTTTAAAGTGCATCGTGCAACTTCTTGATTTGCGTCGTCTATTACCTTCCTGGCACGATCGAAGGTTGTTGTGCTTGTGGCACGCATAACGCCGGGTTTCGGCTCCTACGATCTAACCATTGGTCTGCACCGCAACCTTTGATTAAACCTCACTTTCTGCAAGCGCAGCCACAAGCAAACCGCGCATTGTACTATAAAGCGATCACTGGCAGCACCTTCTGTTTCACTCTCGACGTTAACATTAATGTTAACGTTTTTCTGTTGGTCCCGTGCAAATTGTAACACATTATCGTTGCTTGACTATAGTTTAGTTGCGTGTTTGAACCACGTCCAGCTTTCACAATGCCAGTTTGATTATTTTCATTCAAGTTTATTGTCAGTCCGATGATACACATCATAAATCACCACAGCAGAATTATTGTCAGATTGTCAGTATCAGTGTTGTTATCAGCACCTTTAAATTGAGCAACAATTAGTTATCATTTTTGCATTCTGGCGTCAGCATTTTTGTTGGTTTTTATATCGCTTGGATTATTCCTGGTAGTTATAGTCCTTCATACCTTTACTGTTATCGTTCACAGGGTCATGTTTTTGAATGAATGTTTTAAATTTTGCATTTTGATGTGGTTTCAATTCTCAAAAGTTTAGATGTTGCTGAAAAACTTCGTTGCATTTGTGATGATGATTGTTGAAAACATGAAGTTCAATTTAATCGCTGTCTTCTTTGGCCTTCTTGACTCTGTGTCCACCCGACGTTTCGCTCTCACTTTTATCTTTGTCACTGATGCTCTTGGACTTGGAATCTGGAAGGAAAAAATAAATGACAAATCTGAAGAAAAAGCATTTCTTTCAAGAATTTCGAATATGTGGCAACGTGCCGGGCGCAATGACGTCGTCATCTCCTTTATCTGTTTTCTCTTCGTCTTGCTTCTTCTTGGCTCGACTCAGCACGGCGTGCGGACGAAACGGTCCAATCAGCGCTCGATTCGGACCCTGAAGCGATCTTATATTTATAAAATATGAAAAATAAACTGATCGCGTTATTGATCAGACCAATACGAACCCTGGCGGCGTCGAAGAGCATTTGATTGAGGAAGTTGAATATTCGGCCGAATTTTGGTCGATTATTGGGGTTGATGTAGACACACCATTTGATCCACTGCTGTATGAACGTCGGCCACTTGCTGGACACGTGCAGTGGGATCGACTGTGAATGGGATTGTTTGAGTGAATGGATTCATTGCATTATTGATTCATTTATCGATATTCGTTTCGTGACTGAATGAATTTTTGAGTGAGTGACTGCCTTATTAAATGAATTATTGATTTGTTGTTCGATTGATCACCTTTTCCTTGAGCCGTTTCGCCAGTTCTTCAGCCGTTTTCACCGATTCGAATGGCTCCTTTCCGTGAGCGAACACCTCGGCGATGAACACCCCATACGACCAGACGTCCGATTTGATCGTGAATTTGCCATCGAAATGCGACTCGGGCGCCATGTGACGCCATTCAAGCTGCAAACAAGGTGGTGTTTCACACAACAATAATTATTTTTTATTCTATTTGAAAATTCAACACATAAATCGAACAGCCGCACTTTCTGGCCTTTGTACAGTCGTTTGAAGAGCGATCGGTCGTTGTTGATTGCCGAGGCATACAGATAGAAGTCGCATACTTTCACGATCATCGAAGCGTACATGTCGCCTCGCACCTGATCCGGTGATGTTCCACAATTTTAATATTTTTTTAACCTGACAATATTTTTATTTTTAGACAAAACTTGAACATTCGAGCCACTCAATTGACCGTGGTAGAGGCCGTTCTCTTCGAGGTAGCGCATCCCGGCGGCGACCTGTACGACTTTGATCACTTTGATCATGATTGACTGCGACAATTGACTGACAGCATAACTGCCAAACCATAGCACCTGATAGCAGACCTCCAGCTGACCCCTTACAGGCAGCAGCATTCCCTGGGTCTTGCGCGCCGACAGCAAACTGCTGAGCGTCAGGTCACCTGCCCATTCCATTAGGATATTGAGACGACTCTTGCCTGACGCTGCAAGGGAATTGAAAAACCGATAAATCATGCCCCGTGTAGATGTTTCATGGTTTAGTGACCGAGTCGATGTTGGTAGATTTTGGTCAGATAATTGTGGCCGCGGGTAGTCAGGAAGCGAAGTTTCTCCAATTCCTTCAGCGCTTCTTGGATGCCTGAAAGATGTTTATCGTACAACTAAAACGAGAGCCTAATTTCATGTGAATACGCTGACCATAAATTTGACGCAATGGTCTGAATCCAAGCCTGGTATTCACGAAACGGTGGAGTGGTGATGGTGAGTTGAGTGGAACGTTCGGTTGAAAGTCGGGTGTGAAAATTCGCATTCAATCTCATAGCGCAAACATATTCCACATTCGATATTCCCGCACGTCAAATCACACCGTTTCACCGCTACCGCATCCACTCCACACTTAGGTTTTCTCTCAGCTCTCCTCCACCGTTCCCCTGAATACCAGGCACCCCCTCAACCACACCGGGTAGTATTTCCGGGTCATTCACTCGTTTCAAGCACATGACCGATGGTTCATCCAACGATCCATCTACGATCACGCCCAATTCGTCGTCGCATTTCGTCACGTACGGATCTGGTCGATTCGCTGTGAAACATCAGCCGCTCAGGCATGGCAGGGTGTACGGTAGTGTTGTGGGTTACTGTAGCTATACGATCACCAACCATTTTGTCCCGGTTTGCTGCCGGTTTTGGCCGTGCGCGCCGTTCGTTTGCCGAAACTCAGATCGAATCCGCCGTCCTTCTTGCCCTTTTCTGATTTTCGCAGCTGGAAAAATTTATATTTTTTGCAATTTTTTTAAATTTTTACTTCGCATGCCTCCCGTACACCTCCACACGAACGGCGGTGGCGAAACTGCGCTGGCCACCCAGCTCCTCAGCGATCTCGTACTTTGTCGAATCGACTTTCTTGTCGATCATTATCAGGTTGGGCACTTTCTCAGATTTCTCCTATAAAGATGAACATGTTTCGGAAAAATTGCTCAGTTTCTTTCCAAAAAAAACTTATTCACACTTTCGTTTCGTGTCGTCGATAGATCAACGGTGGCTCGGGCGATTTGAACACCGGAAAGCCGCGCACTGGTTCGGCCTCGAGAAACTCGGGCACACGCAGCTTGCCACCTGAGAATTGCAAATGCTTCATTGAACAGTGAATTCAATCGCTATACAACGATGAATCATGTTGAATGATCGCGACAACCGATTCGCTTTCCCTGCAGATCGATATCGACGGGCAGATCGCCGATCATGTTGAATGTTGCCTGAATCAAGGTCATCAGTGAATGGTAGGATTCGAAGATGAAATATCGACCTGAAATTCAACACGATTGGAATATTGTGATTTCGGAAATCGATCCATTGATATCAGTCATCCAACCATCCTCACGACGACATATTCGCAGATAGGCGACCACTGGGATCGGGGCACGAGTTCCACTTGGCAGACGATCTTGGGGCGGAGTTTGCATTCGATCCGCCTGAATTCGATGTCGATTGATTCAGTGATTGATTGATTTGATTGAAAGACGCATGACTAACGATGGTGTTGTTGTACTCTTTGAATCGTGTCCGTTCGCCGCCGGTGTACGTGCGAACGCACATCAACAGTTCGGGCCATTTCGAATCGCTCAGGTATTCGGGTGGTTCGCACACGACACACCTGCGATTGGGTGATGATATTGAATATTGCACGACGGAATCAACTATTGATCTGATATCAATCAATATAGTCGATTGACTGTCTCTGTGGATCTATTGGTCAATTGAATGAAAAGTTAATAACAGTCGATCAAACATTGTTCGGAATGAAGAAATAATTAATTGATTTGAATCATTTCTTTCTTGAATAAAATTTATTGATCATCGATTCTTTGATTGATTGATCACCAACCAGTTCTTCTTTCCATTTCCATCGCGATCGAGCAGCTGCGATGCTTCGATCGGTCCGATTTTGCCAACGAACCAGCGAGCGCTGTTCACAATGGACGGTTTGTCAAATTCGGTCTTTGGCAGCAAATAGAACGGGTTGATCAGACCTGTTCAACAAGAGTGTGAATCACATATTGATACATTGAACGACGAAGCGGTGATGTTTCACACCAGCTTTGTCCTTTCCGTTTTTGTCCTTGCCGGTTCGGCATTGCCACAGTTCGTGACTGGTGTTCTTGTTGAATGGCAGAATTTTCTCCAGAGTAACGACGTCCCCCTTGTCTGCTGATGGCAGGTACTCATCCGTGTCACGTGGTGTCTCGAATGACCAAACGACCACATACTTTTTGGACTTTTTCGCCTCCGCTGAAAATCAAAATGCATGAATTCGGCGAGTCCGATCGGATATTGGTCGCACAATGACCATATAAGAATTCATCAAATCAATCCTGATTTTCACGTTCAGTCAGTCTTAACCACTGTGCTATTTGTGATTCTCACAAAACATTTTCAGATAAAAATAATCTAGCAGATCAACCACGTTACCGCAGGCCTGAAACATTCTCTTTACTACATGCTTCGTGTGCGATCACGCAACGCAACCTCATTGCCCGTTACTTTCCCTCTTTACGATTCAAGAAAAAAATTTGACCAATTCTTATAAAAGTCATTGTGCGACCAATATGTGTCACGCGTTCAAGCATTGTGGCTGTTCCAACTTCGCAAGATGTTTACTGATTTAAGCCGAGCTCAGACCCTTCACTACCGTTTTCAAACAGCATTGTGGCTGTTCCAACTTCGCAAGATGTTTACTGATTTAAGCCGAGCTCAGACCCTTCACTACCGTTTTCAAACACATGATTCAAGACAATCTTTCGAAGACCGTTCATTTAAGAAAACACTTACGTGTCGACTCCGATAACCTAGTTTGATGCTGCACATTGGATCTCTATCTCAGCTTGAATACTTACAAAACGTCTGATATGTACATAAGTGTCAACAAACTTTTCTCCGACGGTTCCTTCTTAATCAGCCACGGCATTTGTTCGATTTTCGGCTCATCGGTCGGTGTTTTGGTTTTGACGGAATGCATTTTGGGGATTGGATTTTGGGGGTCGGTCAAATTTGAGGGTTAAAATAGGATTTGGATCGGTTTAGGGTCAAAATCGATAAGAATTTGATTGTTAACGCAGGATGCGGCGATGCCGCTCAGAAATTGATGGCTGATTTTAGTCTGGAAACTCGACTACGGTGGAATCGGATGGAATGGCGATTGATTTGCTTAGGTTGATGATGAGAGCAAAGTTCAGGCCAAGCGATTTGAAAGAAATGGATGAATCAATAAAGTCTGAATCCAGAGATTGATACACGTTGATTATTCAGTATATACGTGGATTGTAACGTGTATAGCTTTACACGTGTGGTGTGGTCTTGCGGTAGTCACGTGTCACGAATGGTTTCCCGCCACGTGACTTGCTGATTACGGTATCTCTACAGTACACCGTGCACGTTTCTGTAAACAAGCATGACCGGTTAGCCAGCAAAAAACTGCTGTGTAGGCCGAATTAATCCGGATTGCGGCCAGGCCGAACTCCTTGATTGTGTTGGTTAAAGTCCATTTGATCGATTTTTATGAGACGCGATTAAGCAAGATTTCTCAATAAAATGTTCATGCGACGTTTCATTTTCATCAGCATGGAGGAAAACAGAATTAGTGATTTCAATGGCAATTTTGCCAACTGAATCAATGTAATAGTTCGCACGCATTTTTAGCATCTACGGCATGTCACCGTCATGAGAGTCACAAATCAGTTATTTGGTTGACATTTCCCACAGATCTCCATGTATTTCTCACAAACGTGATCATTTTCGGTATTTTTCAAGATATCGGTTGATAGTTGGATAAATTTGCCCTCGTTTGATTGTTGGCGTGGTCTTTTATTCTTCCTTGGCCCGTTTGCCCTTGTATTTATTGCCCTTGTCCGAATCGTCCTCGACCTGGTCACCCCGTTCGCTGTCTGTAATCACACTCAATCCTGCGATGATGTTTCAATATCATCCTCTATATTCAAACAGCAACCGACCTGGTTCGATCGTTTCGCCGCCCTGTATTTTGCTCTCGCTTTTGGCCTTGGTCAACACGGCGTGCGGTTGGTAGTTGGATAGCAGTGCTCGATTCGGGCCCTATGATTTGGCGATCAATAATTGGATTGAATCAATCAATCAATTCGCCACCAACTTTGACGGCGTCGAAGAGCAGCTGGTTGAAGAAACCGAATATTCGCGCGAATTTTGGTCGATTATTGGGGTTGATGTAGACGCACCATTTGATGTACTGCTGTACGAACGTAGGCCACTTGCCGGACACGTGCAGTGGGATCGACTGTGAATGGGATTGATTGAGTGAATGAGTGGATGATTGAGTGAATGGGTGGATTATTACTGTAATGATAACTGAAATGAAGGAATGAACAGACTGACAGATGTATGGAATGAAGGCAAGATTTTGATCTATTGAGGGAAACATTTTGAATGATCGACGATTGATTACAGAACTGAATGATGGAATCATTGGTTATTGATTGATTACCTTTTCCTCGAGTCGCCTGGCCAAATCCTCAGCACTCTTGACCGCTTCAAACGGTTGTTTTCCGTGCGCGAACACCTCGGCCATGAACACACCATACGCCCAGACGTCGGCTTTGATTGAGAATCGACCATCAACGTGCGACTCGGGTGCCATGTGACGCCATTGCAACTGCGAGTGATTGGTTGAAATGAATATGAATTGATTGCCGTGATAGACCAGGATTGAACATGTGAATACCTTTTGTTCTTTGTACAGTTTTTTGAACAGCTGTTTGTCGGCGTTGAGAGCAGCGGCGTAGATGTAATAGTCGCATACTTTGATGGTCATCGCGCCGTACATGTCGCTGCGCACCTGTGCGTGTGTGTGGGTGTGAAACATCACCTGGGATTGTGAGCATGAGTGAAGGGACATAGTACCTGGATGTTGGAACCACTCAATTGTCCGTGGAATAGATTGTTCTCTTCCAGATATCGCATGCCGGCCGCCACCTTGGAGATTGAAAAGTTTTAAAATAAAAATTAGTTGATTAAGAGTAAAAGCAGCTGTGAAACATCAGCCGACCTGATAGCAGACCTCCAGCTGACCCCTGACGGGCAGCGGCATTCCCTGGGTCTTGCGCGCCGACAGCAAACTGCTCAGCGATAGATCGCCAGCCCATTCGAATAGAATGTTGAGTCGATTCTTTGACGCAGCTGAATGAAACATCATAGGGTGAGCTAAAAGTAACTTTCGACTGTTGTGTTTTACTCACTTACCCAGTCGGTACTGGAAGATCTTGGTCAGATAGTTGTGTCCGCGTGTGTTCAGAAAGCGGAGGCGCTCGAGGGCCTTCAACGCTTCTTGCACGCCTATATAGTATGAAATGTGTGTTTGACACAGTGTGTGACCCAAAAGAAACAAGCTACCAACCACGCAGAACTTCTGGATCGACGACTCGTTTGAGACACATGACTGGTGGTTCATTGAATTCACCATCTATTAGCACGCCCAATTGGTCATCGCATTTCGTCACGTACGGATCTTCCTTGGCACCAGCTGGAAATAATGATAGACGTTCTTTTCAAGATTTCGTTTTTTAACTCGATTTTCCAAACTATGTATACTAGCCATTGTTGTTTTTCGTTCTTTGCGTGGCCGCCCGTTTGCTGCTTTTCTTTGACACACTCAGCTCCTTGCCGATTCGGTCGATTCCCTCGCGGCGCAACTGAAAAACAAAGACATAATGATGTTTCACAATTTTTCATGATGCTTTAACGTCTACATACCTGCACGCGCACGGCCGTTCCGAAACTGCGCTGTCCCATCAGCTCCTTCGCAATCTCATACTTTGACGCGTCGATCTTTTTTTCAACCAGGATCATATTGGGCACCTTGGTCAGCATGGCACTCACCTGAAATTGATTGTTTCGATCGATTGAATTGAATCGATTGAATGATCAATATTGTTTGATTGAATGTTTGAATCATTATATTGAAACATCACCCACCAGTCCATCAGGGGCGCGACGTCCGTAGACCAACGGCGGTTCGGGCGATTTGAACACCGGCCAGTTAACGGCTGGCTGACTCTCCAGAAACTGCGGCACTCGCAAACGACCACCTAAATTTTTATGATATATTTTGTTGAATTCGCAATTGAAATTGCGAGTGAATACGACAGACCTATTCGCTTTCCCTGCAGATCAATATCGACGGGCAGATCGATCAGATTGAATGTCGCCTCCATCAGCCGCGTGAGCGAATGGTGCGATTCGAAGATGTAGTAGCGACCTTGCATGATCAGGCAAAAGTTAGAATATGGCAATCAATGACCAGTCAAGCGCATCTAACCGTCGTCACGACGACATATTCGCAGATAGGCGATCACTGGGATCGGGGCACGAGAACCGCTAGGAAGACGGTCCTGCGGAGGTCGGCTTTTGGGAATCGCCTGGAGAGAAAAACAGGTTATTGAGTGAGTGATCAACACACAAAATATTTGTAGGATCAAATGGACGAACGATTTGATCAAACCACTCCTTGTATCTCGTACGTTCACCGCCGCTGTACGTTCGCACCAACATCAACAGTTCGCCCCATCGCGTGTCGCTTGTGTATTCGGGCGGTTCACAGACGACGCACCTATGTGAATAATTGATTGATTGAGTGATCGGATCGAGCGAATTGATGCCTTCATTCATTAATGATGGTTTGAATGAGTGAACAATTGAATAATTCATAGAATGCAGACCATTTTGAATGACTTATCTATTTAAAAATTGGTTGATTGTTAGATTCAGTGAGTGAATGAGGAATCAACAATGAATGTGCCCAGCTTTGATGACCAACCAGTTCTTGTGCCCGGTCCCATCGCGATCGAGAAGCACTGACGCTTCGATCGGGCCGATTTTGCCAACGAACCAGCGAGCGCTGTTGATGATGTTCGGTTTGTCGAAGTCCGGTTTCGGAAGCAGATAGAACGGCGATATCAGGCCTGTGAGCGGTGATGTTTCACCATTCTCGCACATTTGCCGAAGTTTTAAACAATGGCGATTCCTCCATCGATCAATGACGATTTTTAACTTAGAGATTGAAAGTTAGGTTGAGCGAGACACATAGAACTTGGTTCACATTTTGGGTCGGGCCTAGTGGACTTTAATGGCACCAGTAAATGTCTTCCGTTTCAAAAAAGGTACATAGCCAAGGCAGGGGCACCGGTCCAATCCCATCCGATCACCAAGCTTGATATCTCTCATTGTGATAGCCAATTCCAGTTCATATATTTCCTCTTTACAGTGACGTGTAGTAGGAACGGTGACTGCGTGAAGAATACTTACCGTTCACATTTTGTAAACCGTAAATTGGCAATGGTAACGAAACTATCTGTCACTGAGTGAAGGTCGCTATAAAGATAGGTCGATAATCACCAGCTTGGCGATCGGGTGCGAGCGGATGTGACTTGCCTTGATAGCGCGTGATTCTTGCATTACTAAGGATAATTTACTGGACCCACTACTTCTGTCCAGCTGCTTCATTTAGGTCTAGGAACATCTGCTACGCTGGATGGAATTAGTGGCCTCACAAAAGTCCTCCTGAACTCAAGAAAAGTCACGCGACCAAGGCAGATCAGATGCGATCCGATCCTATCCGAACCGCCAAGCTTGATATCGCTCACGGTGCACTGTGCATTACCTTTTTCCTTGCCGCATTTGACGATGCAGATTTCGTGATCGCGATTGCGGTCGGGTGGCAGCCACTTCTCGACGGTGACGAGGTCGCCCTTTTGTGCCGAAGGCAAGTATTCGGGCGCATCGGTCGGTGCCGACATTGGCCACACAACGACGAACTTTTTCGATTTTCGTTCCGTATCTGCAAAAAAATTTTTAAATTTTTCTCGTCTTTTCAAGAAATGTTTTTCTGTAATTTTCAAACGCTGACATAGGTTTTCGTCTCGATGTTTCTGGATGAAATGCAGTTGATGCGGTTGTATTTCGTCTCGCGCGGCCACTGTTCGAACGGTATGCATGTTGATGGAATGGATTGGTTACGGTAGATTACGGTATAGATTTATATTAGGCTACGGTAGGTGGTGTTTGGTTACGGTAGGTTGGCGAATGCGGCCTAGCCGCTCAGAAAATTTGAAATTTTGTCTTTCTCTCACGAAGCAGCAAAATTTGATTTGAGTCAGGTCAGGGAAGGGTATGATGATAAATCGACTTGGCCTCTTTTGTTGAATTCTGTTCCAGGCTGGTTTTCAATGAAAAAAAATTGAATAATGATTTGTTGGCAAAATGACACCCATTTTATTTCACAGCACTTTAGAATGACACGTGTTATGCTTGGGACGTGGGTGATTTTTGGCCACGGTTATCCGCTTTCTGATCTCTGGTTGTTTCGTTCACACAAACAGTGCTGTTTTCAGTTGACTGTTGTATTTTAGCGTGTTGCGTATTGTGGGAAGCGACACGCCAGTCAATAACCGAAGTATTCATCGAGCTCAGGACCAAATGGCCAGAACAGAGACTCATGCTGAAAACAGCTCACGTTTCATGAACCGAATGCACATGGCTTGTTTCAAAGTTGTCGACAAAATAAGTATCGCTCGCAAATCAAAACGAAAGTTATAATTAGGGATTTCTTGCGCACAGCATAAAGCGGCAGAGTGACCATATTCTTGAACGTGAGCCTTGCCTGATTGAGTTATCGTTGCGGCGACACTTTGTCCACCATTGGGCGCACAATGACCGCATGGGAATCAGCTGAAAATTTTTCCCGAGTGCTCTCGCTGCAGATTACCAAGTGTGTATTTACGTTGTTTCTTGGCGTTTCTGCCGATGGGCTCAAGGAGACCGAAACGAACACAAAGTGGGAATTATGCACCTAATCAGCATTTACGTATACGTTATAAGCCTGGCGGAGGCGGCTGAGCGTGCGCAACAATTTTTAATTTTAAATTTGCTCTTTCATCTTGCCAACCCACACCCTTTGTAGGTAGAAGACGTCTTCATGCTCATGAAGACATGAATTTATAGGACGAGCAATCCTGCGCATGTTTTGACCAACCATGCTCGTGTGGCATCATTTTTCATTTTTTTACTTCGTTCCACATGCATAATGCAACAAACTACAAAAAACTCGACTCCACGCGGAAATAAAATCAGCGCGTTTTCAAAGGCTTCTCTCGCGACTCCAAAAGCAATCAGGCAAAAAATGCACAAAGTTTGCGCTGGTACATACATACATACATAATAATGTCACCAAGCCGGACAGGCGCGTGTCCATTTGGAGGCGACCAAAATAGACCAAACGCATAAACACACAATTATGTCTGCTCCTACCAAATCTGCTGGAGCAAATTCAATCTCATGCATTCGTTGATGCGTATGACAACAAGAAAGAAATCGACCAAAGAAAACTCCCGGGACACACACGCGCAGCAAGCACATGATGTGAAGCTGCGTATGGTTGCGCATTAAGCATTGTCACCGACCATACTGTCATGCTGAGTGGTGCGATGAAACGACCGTATACCTCTGGGTTTTGAACACTCTATCATTTTGAACTACTGTTGAATTTCGTGACCGCGCAGCTTCGGTTCACAGGTATACGAGCGCAAAACAGAGTTCTACTGTAACCGTTAGATAATGTCCGTCTTATGCACCGCAACAACACTGAAAAATGATAAAATGCTGGGCGGTTGAAATGGTTCATTATTTCCTGTCGGTGCACAATTGAATTCTGAAACGATTTCGACCAAAATCGTCAATCTGGTTCGATAATTGCAACGAGCAAAGCACGGCCTAAATGACGCAAATCGTCTTCCGTTGTACATAAATGAGCTCACCTCGCGAATACAGTATAATGAAAACCGCGCACTGAATTGGACTCCCCGCGCTGTCAAATCCATTACTGCCGAGGCGAGACGACCCCCAGGGCCCCTGGGCTAATTCTATTGTAGTCCACGCATCTATGTTCGCATGTTTTTGCGTGTCAACGCAGCTGGGCAACAGTGTTCCAATACAATGTAAAGTAAAACTACGCCAACACGAGCCCGATTTCGAAGCTGGCAAAATGGTGAAACATTCACACGTGGCTGCTGATTTGGGAAACGTTGCACGTTGTGAAATACAACGTGGAGCATGATGATTTTCTCTTTCTTTGCGTTTTGCAAGTTCACCACCTCCGAAATCGGGCTCGTGTTGGCGTAGTTTGCCTTTACGTGGTTTGCGTGCAGGACGACGAATGCGTTGACGACACAACAGATTACACTCAGCTGCGTGTTGGCACGAAGTACTATGGGCACATGCGTGGATCACATTAGAATAAGCCGGCCCCTGTTGACTGACTGAACAAGTATACTGCATATTTCAATCCAAAATACTGCTCGGCCCGGCCACGAGCATTATGCTGAGCGGGTCACAGTCAGCGAGCGTGATCGCGGGCGGCGAGCGTGACCAGGCATCAGCATCGGCTACGGCTACCGTAATTCGCCCGTCAGCCCGTTACGAAAGTCAACGACGGGCGAGACGGTCTACGGTGGATGCTGGCGCTCCTCAGAGTCGACGCACCAACAACGTCACGATGACTATTGGGCCCAGCGTGAACGAGTCACAACAGGTCAGTTTGGTCTATTTATGATGTTTGGCTTTCCTTTTATGGTACAGTAAGTTTCTAATTTCGTTGCCTCATGCATTTTTACAGACGCAGGGAAACTCCCGTTCGAAGTCGAGGCAGGCAACAAGCTCAACACACAGTCAACAAGCCACGCAGCTGACACACACATCTTGTGTGACTGAAACATTCGAAACGCACACGAGCCAGCTGCGTGGCTTGTTGACTGTGTGTTGAGCTTGTTGCTTGCCTCGACTTCGAACCGGAGTTTCCCTGCGTCTGTAAAAATGCATGAGGCAACGAAATTAGAAATTCACTATAATTATTTGACACCCTGGAACCAGGGCCGGTGTTGGCCGAGGTTAGAAGGCCAGTGCACAAGTTCGGCTGACTGCTGCTGCTGATGGTGAGTTGTATAACGCACACAAAATTATTGTGATTTGACCCCAAATTAGCATGCCACCAGAGCGATTGACAATCAATATTGATTACGTTTTCCCTGCATATTCAGGCATCAGTACACATTTTACCAACGCTGCATCCCTGCGAGCAAAACGACGAGCGCAAAAGTCTGTCGATGGACCCAACCGCCCCTCAAGTGGTCGAACCTTTGGTATTAAGTCGTCGCTCCTCTATGGACAGGGGGCCACCCCCGCCAGCACTCGCATCCACGTCCGCTTTCGCACAATTGGCTGCTTCAGGTGCCTGCCCTCATGTGTACCCTCAGGTGTACCCTCATTCACACCATATTTACAGGGTGTCTCAAAAGTACACTGTAATTTACCACTGTGTTCGTTATAGTGACTGAGAGGCCGGTTTCCGATCACTTGAAGGCGAACTGTATAATACATAAATGCTGAGAACGAAGCATTAGTTTCTCCAACTATGGGTACTGCCTGGTTGATATCTCCACCAACCCACACACTTCACAGCCACCCCGCGGCCCCCGCCGGAGGCAAAAAAAAAAAAAAAATATGTATAAATATACTTTGAATCAACTGATGTTCCATTCGCAGCAATGATGTTCTTTGGCTACACACCCTACTTCACGACGGGCAACGTGTGTTGGCTGCTGGCAGTGGCGATCACCAGTGGAGGAGTGGGCTACACCTGCCATAAACTTGTTACCGGATATAATTGGTTGGTTGGTTGTTATCAATTGCCGTGCGTGAAACATGTCAAGACTCTTCATGTGATGCTTCACACACGGCAATTGAGCGATTATCATCATTCAAAGGCATAGTGCTCGAACGGGATTGCTTTTCGGAATCGGGATCGGGAAAATTAATCGGGGTCGGAATTTCGAGTGTTTTTACTACGGGATTGAAATTGTCGGGATCGGGATCCCGTTCGAACACTTTGAGTTGATGTTTCACTGGTGAAATTGTGTGAATAGTTTTTCAAAATGAGGAACAGTAAACGCATGCTTGTTGCGTCGGCAAGAATAGTAGCGAAAAATAATTGTGGACCAGAAGGACGCATGCTGTTTATGGACCTGGGGGTTTCACGAGCGAGGCATCCAACGTTAGTAGTTGAAAGTCGAACTTTGCAGCTTCGACTGCACGCCAGGTTTTGCGACGTAGGTAATGTCATCTATGTTTTGCTCTGAAAATTTGCGTGGCAGGCGGCGCGCCGACTTCTACTTTCAGCCTAAAACTGCATAACCGGCACTGTATCCAACCCCGTGCCACAACAGCCACACTGCCGACAGCAAAGCCCCCCCCGTGTTGTCCCAGGCAAGAGTTTCGCCAGTTTCCCTTCTATTTCAGGCGCATTCCCAGTCACACTCACACATGGATGATGGCTTTCACCCTATTGTGCGTGTATCACGCGTTCACCCTAATTCTCTGTCTGATCCACCATGGTGACATTCAACGTCTGTTCGGCAAAGTTCGCCAGTTGGACTTTCAGTTTGGAAGGAATCGACTGGCCACCCTATTTTGTGTCGTATTTTTGTGTCACGCTGTACTGGTGATCACGATCGAGTGTCTCAGCGTCTACTACACGAACACGGCGCAGCCGCTGCACGCCACCACGGGCCAATGGTCGCACTATTGGTCGCTCGGCAAACATATCCTCACCGCAATATGGTTCGCGTATTCGCTGCTGCGTCAACTTTGTGGCGTGCTGGTCTACGCTGCCGTTTGTCTGTATCTTTCCGATTGCTACATCAACATTGAGACAAAATTGATGCGCCTGAGGCAGCATGGCGGACAACAGGTCAGGGGCGACCCGACCCTGACGCCGAGTCGGCGACCGTATTCGCGACAGCCGAGCACCTGTGGTGGCAATGGACGGACAACCGCCAATGGGAATAATAATCCGCAGTTGGTAAGCATCTTTGAAGTCACGTGGCCATCTGGTACATTCGCACTGACGATGACCTGGTGCACCTCCCGTCTGCGGCAGCAGGTCGAAGCGGGCAACCAAAAAACAAGCTGCCCAACTAATATTATTTCTTTTTGGGTGTTATCTTTAAGATTTGATAAGATTTAAGATTTGATTATGTCCATGAGCAGTACAGCATCAATCTTGACAGCAGGCTCCATGACAAGAAAAACAGCAGTAGTTGTTTTGGACGGTGTGTATTCCGCCGTATATTTAGGCTAATACTATTGTTGTCAACTGCTGGCCATGATTCGCGCAAGCATAGTATGCATGCACTGCGACACACGTGGGATGCGTGCAAACTCGCGACGACACACTTGGACAGCGCGACAGGTGCGTACAACAGGTATCCTGCTGCGCTTGCGCTAAGCACATGCAGTTGCGTTGACAACAATAGTAAAAGCCGAAAGTCCCAAAACAGTCCCCCCAAACAGGCGGTAGGGTACCACGCACTTGACAATTCCTATTCCAGTTGGACTGTGGTGATCCATCAACGGTCGACCTGCTGACGCCCGGCGGCGGCAATGAGTCTGATACTTATACGCTGCGTGAAACATCACCCAACGTCAATCTGGCTGACACCTGGCATTTGTATGAACACGCTGATGCGGTCGTGAAAATGTTGGACGATGCGAGCTCACAGGTTACGGTAGTTTGGGTTACGGTAGGATTGACCGTAAGACACATCGGTCGAAATGAATGAAAGTTCCTGGCTAGTTCAGCATCATGGCAGTATTCGAACCAGTTACTTTTCACCGCGCAAGCACAGCTGATACACCACTGGGCTACAGTGACGTTGACACATCCAAGTTTCAGATAGTGCTTCTCAATGTCATCCTCGCTGTGGTCACCATTTGGTTGCGTTCATTTGTAGCCGTTGGGCCAGAATTGCCCGCCGAAACCGACACAACTTCACGTTACGAACAAGAGTTAATGCGACAAACACAGCAGGTTGTTAGCATAACTTGGGCCTGAGCTATACACACCTAAATGAGCCTGAATTTTCAGGCACAAGCCTGGCGTCGTTGGCTGCCAATGATGTACGACTTCGAGCTGTGCCTGCATGTCATACTGGTGTTCGTTGGCGTTTACTTGCCGGCAATATGCCTGAATGAACAGGTTAAAAGACATTCCTGTTGATGTTTCATGTTTTTAAAAAAAAATAATGCCATTTTTTGTTTTCAATCGACCGCTGTTTCCATAATATCCTCGGTTTCAGCGTCGGAATGTGCACGCGGCAGTTATCGGAGCGTCGGTCGATCCGGAACAATCTGTTTATGTGAGATTTTGTTTCATTTTTTTTCAAAAAATATCCTAGTAATCTGATGTTTCAATGACTGTTTACACGCAGATCGATTGGTTCCACAAATCCTGGTTGAATGGCTCGATCAGTCTCACGCTTGGAAAAGTGTTCCTCGCGAGTCGGTTGAGCTGTTTTGTGGTGAGAAAACAATGTTTTTTATTTGAATTGAAATAAGTAAATTTTATTTGAAAGCAATGGAATGGACGATGTTGTATAAGAATGAGGAGCCTATGTACATTCCAAAATCATTTGTGAAAAAAGTGGTTTTCTGGGGCTCGAACCCAACGTCCGCCTTCACTGAACCAGGGCACTGCTCTTGTATGTACATAGTTTACTATCGAACTGCGTGTCCTTTGGACGCAAGGTCTTTGGTCAAGTACAGTACACACGCAAGTGTGTGGGTGCCGTTTCTGGTTGTTGGGGATGCAAAACATTGGGCCATATTTTGCGAATTCGTCGTTCGATTCTGTGATTTCGACCGTCGTCAAAGTTTCTCACAGATCACAAGGGCGCAAGTTTTACAATGGTCAAAAATCACAGAACCAACGACGTCGCAAGGTGACCTATGTAACCTATTTTGCACACCCCCGACCAAGCCCGACTCCGCCATGCCAGCAAAGGGCATAGCGGCCTGTGTCTATGCGCACAGCCACAAAAACACGCAAAACGAGACAAAAAACGCAGACGAGTATGTACATATACATACGTGTATAAGCAAGGAGAGGTTCGAGCACCAGTCGAAAAAAGTATGTAACTTTGTTTGCTCACAAAAGATTTTGAAACTTCGTTTGGTTTTTTCAAAATTTTGAAACATCATTATAGATAGTCGCTACCGCGTGTATGCTGCTGGTGACCTGGGTGCACGTAAAGGCGCCACCAGTCAAACTTGTGCTCACGGCTGACGACATGGATAACTATGAATTCATACAACTCGATCCTGGCGTTGACATTTAGCGATCATTACTTTGATTTTGAATTTTTTTCAAACATTTGTTATAATCATATCTATAGCATTGCATGACCTGCCTGAACAATTTGTAAATTCACCGAACCGCAGTAGCTTGACGATCATGAGCAATATTCATTTGGCATTTAGTTCCGTGTGGGCAAGTGAGAGTAAACTTCCGCCATGTATACCAATGATGTATCGCATTTCCACCCGTATTATTTTTTTCCTCGCTAGCTTCCTTCTGCGTGATGTCTGCATTTTTCGTAGCAGATATGTAGTGCCCATAGCTGTTTCATAGCTTCATACCTGCGCACGCTGACAGCGCGCCCCAAAAGTGGAGGTGCGAACACGGCTAGTGCTAATGGCGTTGACGCGTTGGCTAAAGTCGTGGACGCAGCCAAAACTCAGCGCAAGAAGTATAATGCATTGCGTCTGCGATTTGCGTGGACGACATTAGTATAAGCCGAGAAAAACCATCATATCGCGTGATAAATATTGTCGATGAATGTTGCAGCTTGAATATTTCATAATGCGAATGCGACACCAACCACACGACATAAAGTATCACCCAGTTTTTATGTATACAGTACCTTGCTGTTGACAGTTAAACGCACCTTGGTGTAAAAAATGACACTGTGACTGGCACATGGTAAGCAAAGTAGTAGACCCCCTTCAAAGCTGTTAGGTATACCCGTATACATACTATATACAGTATATGTCAATCAAGTCCCAAATATGTGTGTCATGTTTTGACTCTGTAACCCATTGGCCTTGCTTGGCTTGGTTCGGCTGAACCTGAGTAGGTTATGCACCTGTACCAGAAAGCAATTTGTTTCTTTTTTGGTTGGGTAAAAAAGTAACTAAAAAAGTAACTAATTCTGAAGACATACCCGAAAATGCCGATACCCAATGAGCATGACTGACAATAGCACAACGATGCTTATCGCTGATTGGTCAGAGCCAACTGTGACGCCATCGAGATCCAACAATTGGTTGTCACTCAGTAGTCGCAAAGTACCCTATTGGATGGGTTCGTTGGTTTATTTTTTTATTTTTATTTGTTGATTTCCTATTTCGTACCAAGAGCTGCTGAATGGGAATATTGTAAATCAGTGCGATTTTTGGTTGTAAGTTTCGATCGGTTTTCACAGGCGGACCAGGTCACATGGTCAGTCTATAAATGCACCACCACGCATGATCACGTAAATCCTAAAGGACACGCAATACAGTGCGTGCAGCTGCTAATGCTCTATGTGAACATCCGTAATAGCTCCACAATTTCAGTTGGTATTGGGAACTTGTAATGTGATGCTTACCTATATAATGTTCCAGTCCATCGGTACCCACAAACGAAGATCGCTCTAAGTCGGTATAAATACCTTTTGATCGACCCGGTTTAGTACTCTGGAACAACTACAATCGAGTCACTGAATTTTTATGAATCTCGTTGAGTTTCGACCAGGGTGTCCACCTCCCAATTTTAGAAACGTGTTTCCAAAAACGTTCCAGGCATCCTATGTCTTGTCGCCTGGCTGCTTTACGGCGTGTCGATCTCGCGTTTCTACTGGTTCGAGTGGAGCGTTCGTGTCAAGATCTGGCTACAGTCGCATCGGTTCGAACGGGCGGCCAACGCTGTCGATCAAGTCGGCAGACCGATGAAACGGACCAGTCTCGCTAAATCGGTGTTGGAACGAAGTGGCACCGAACCCGACTCGCGCAGTGTCACCAAGAACGATGAACAAAACAACAGTCAACAGCTGCCTGACCAGTGTGTGGCCGTTGCTTGATAAGAATTTGATGCGTACTGGCAAAGCGCGTCCACAGCAGTGATCAAGGTTCAGGCTTAACTCCAAGCTTGGGCTTAGTGCGAGCCAAGCGGATGCCTGCTCAAAAGCCGAAACCTGGACCTCAGGTCAAGCCTAAGGCAGGCCTGTGTGCTGGCCCGGAGAGCCCAACCCCAATAACACTGCATTGGACTCGCGAATATGCATATTCTGGCATGTGTATAGTATAGGCAATCCATCCGCTCATGGCACTTTCATACACACAGCGCATGCAGCAGCACACGCCATTTTCTAAACAAAATGCACACTTTGAGCGAGTGACATACTTTGATGGCCACTTTTTAATTTATCCCGTTTTCATTTGCTGCTTGCCATAACACTTTTCTGCACTGTTGCAAAATTTGGGGATGTTTCAACTGATAACTGCAGAGAATAGATGCATTCGTTGACGGCAGTAATGCAGCATGCAGCGTGTGCCTTTGAGTGCCATGAGCTGGCGGATTGCCTATACGTACATTTCTAAAAATCAGTTGGCTGGCAAGCCGCACGTGCATCTGTTGTGTCCGAATGTTTCAAAAGTTGAATTCGAGTTTAGAGTGGGGGTAATTGGGGGACTGTTAAGACTGTAAGACTGCAGCTTTCTACTTCGGTAGAAATGTTCCGCGTTCCGTGAGCAGGAGCCGCGCGCGCAGAACGTTGTCGGCAATGGGTTGGGGTATCCGACTGTGCTGAAGTTACAGTAGTAAAAAGACAATCTAAAGTCTGACAGTCCCCCAACAATGTGCGTGCTGAAAACTATTTTTGGGAACTTGTGTGTTGTGTTTCTTTCGATTGTTCACCATATATTTTTCAACAAATATTATGTATATCTGCCACAAAACCATACTTTGTGAATACTTGCCAATATTTTGAGTTGTGAAAATTCACTTTATTTGTTTTGGATTCCAATGAGTATGTTTTTGCTCTGGTTTCGCTAATAAAATCGGGCGCAACCCAATTAATTTAGAATAGGATCGTTCGTCGTGTTCAGTTCATTCAGGCTTGGACTTAGGCCTAAGCTTGTCCGAGCCTAACCCACGGCATACGCCTACAATATTTAGTTTTGGGGTTGACCGAAGGTTGAAAATCACATTTTCAATGTAGGTGCCTTAAAGCATGCTCTCAAAGCGATTACTTCGTGGCGATATGGGCCAAAACACGTGGCAAAATCGAATCTCGATTTCGATTAGGAGATCTGGTTCGCACATTCGCACACTGAGAATTTCTAAACCATCGAGTGTGTTCGAATTCCAAAGATTTAGTGGTGAGCGTGCACACTACTTGCGGGCCGGAAAGAACATTTTTTCCGAAAGGAAACGAAAAAAATATTTTTTCCGAGGTCCGAAAAAATACGTTTTTATTTTTCCGGAGACTTTTCCAGTTGATAAGTTTTTGGAAATAAACTTTTTTCTAAAATGGCCAAGAATTTTTCCAAGGTCACGTAATAATGTTGTCAAAACCACTGTAAATCTATGACTAGTAGTCGAAAATGACTACTTTCTAAACTCCAAGCACTTTTTAGACTGTTTCAGACCATGGGTATCAATATCAGTGGGCAGGCCAATTGACCCAAGAAGTCATACGGGGAAGAATCCGCAGTTACTCGAGATACCCGCCGGACGTCACCCAAGATACACCAATACAACCGTCCCCAAAATTTGGTCAGTGAATTAATTGAGCCCGCTTTGTGCATTTTTACATACTGCAGGTTTTCACGGTAACCAACGAAACCATACGACAATAACGCGTCGAAAAAAAGAAAAGCGAAATTCATCAACATGTATACCAGAGATCGGAAACGGGCCGGGTAAAGTAAGATAATGGACTGGATAAAGTCGGCCTGGCCCGGCCCGGTGGAGGGCTGCACAAAATTTACTACTGCTACTTACCTACCACAAAACCCGAGGGGGGTTGGTGGGGGTTGAGTACTTACCTCCAGTGTAGTGGCAGGCAGATGGTTGCAAGCAGAGGTGGGAATCGGGCCGGGTTACCTCGGCCCGGCCCGGCCCGACGAGGTCCGGGGTCGGCCCGGCCCGGCCCGGCCCGATTTTTTCGGCCCGACTTTTTCTGGACCTCTGGAACAGGCTCCCAGAGGACGTCGTCTCCGCTGCCTCAATTGCGGCCTTTAAATCTAAACTAAACTCACGTGGTCGAGACGTAGTTTCTCGCCATATTTCAACAAAATTCTCAGCCGTCGTTGACTGATCTCCTCAGTCACTGAGTTGCTGCTTTCAGGTAATCGTCAATTTCGTTATCGCCTGTTTTCATCTCGTGTCCGCCATTGATCACTGATTTTTCGTCTGTCGTTGCTGTGTTTTTGGTTGGTTTAGAATTTCTCTGGTACGTTTTGTCGTTTGTTCATTCATGATTATCATTATGTCACGTCAGGGTTTATTTTTCAAAATGCGCTAGTAGCATAAAGCTAGGAAAGTGAAAAATTTAGTAGCTTTTTTCTGCTGAAATGCCAATTTACTAGCTTTTTTTGGTCCAAATATAAAAATTTAGTAGCTTTTACGCTACGAAATTGAAAATTTACTAGCTTTTCAAAAAATTTAGTAGCTAAAAAGCTACTAAATTTGGTTAAAAAAAATCCATGTGTCACGTACACGGTACACTCATATGTTTATTTTTCAGGTATTTTCCGGATCTCGTTGTAGGTCTTTGCGTGAGCTTGCAAATAAAATTTGAATTTGAATTCTGATGATATTTTGAAGCAATTTTTTGGTGCAAAAATTACTGTTTTTTTGGTTTAAAAATACCTGATAATCATGGAAGTTGGTACTAATTTGCAGAATCGCGAGAAATTTTGGCAAATTTAGCCTGAAAAATCACGATTTTTTATTGAAATTCGATGATGTCGGGCCTATACTGGCAGGCGGAAAAAAACCGGTTTTTTTTCCGGAAAAAACCGAAAAAAAACCGTTTTTTTCCGAGACCCGAATACTTTTCCATTTATTTTTCCGTGGGTACCTTTTCGGTTTTTGATCGGAAAAATATCGGTACATTATTCCAATTTTTCCAAAAAATTGTAATGCAAAACTGATGAGTTTTTCGATTTCAGTGAAAAATTGGCTCGAGCACAAAAATTAACCGGCCCAAAATGGGCCAAAAAGCGTGTAAACCAAGTGTTTTCGACTGACTTCAACACTCTTCAAGAGCACTCTCGTCACTTCGAACAAATTTTGCACTGAAATTGTTATATTTTTCGAAATTACGTTCTTAAGTACTGGAAAAGTATTTGGAAAAAAAACGGTTTTTTTTTCGGAAAAAACCGTTTTTTTCCACGAAAAATAAAGAACGGTTCTTTATGACAGTATAGTCGGGCCTTTTCGGGCCGGCCACCCCGGCCCGGCCCGGGCCGACATTCCGAAAAGTCGGCCCGGCCCGGCCCGGCCCGACCGTTCGGGCCGGAAACCTCGGCCCGGCCCGGCCCGATTCCCACCTCTGGTTGCAAGGTACCCTTGGGGGGGGATGGACCCAGATGGTTGCAAGGTACACCCCTACCCAGCCTCCAGATAGAAGGTTGCAAGGTACCCCTGGGGTCCGAAAAAAGGGTGTTTTTTGCATGCTTTTTTCTGCAAAATTGGCCGAAAAAATGGTACTTTTTTGCATTTTGGCCGAAAACTTCCCAAAATAGCTATTATATATGGAGGTCTGCGCGCGGAGCGCGCGATTTTTGGGGTTTTGAGGTCGAAAAACACCCATTTTTGCCCTTAAAAACCATAAATTGATGGTTGCATGCAAGGTACCCTCCGGGGTGGTTGCAAGGTACCTACCCTTCCCCCCCCCCATCCCCCCCAAGGGGTTGTTGCATGCAAGGTACCTACTCCTTAGGGGGGGAATCCCCCCCCCGCCAGCCACTACACTGCTTACCTCTCACAACTCCAAATCATACCACTCACAAGCAATTTTACACCTTTTTGTTTTTAAGGCAAAAAATCGGTGTTTTTCGACCTTATTGTGCCGCCTTGCCAGACGTTTCCTCTATACTGGCGGAAAAACCGGTTTTTTATATTTCGTGAAAAAAACCGAAAAAAAAAAACGAAAAAAACCCGATAAAGAACCGCAGTGTATTAGGCATGGGCACAATACCCAATACCCATACCCAGTGTAGTGGCTGGGGGGGGATGGGGGGGATTCCCCCCCCTAAGGAGTAGGTACCTTGCAACCACCCCTTGGGGGGGATGGGGGGGAAGGGTAGGTACCTTGCAACCACCCCGAACGGTACCTTGCATGCAACCATCAATTTATGGTTTTTAAGGGCAAAAATGGGTGTTTTCCGACCTCAAAACCCCAAAAAATCGCGCGCAAACCTCCATATAATAGGTATTTTAGGCAAATTTTCGGCCAAAATGCAAAAAAGTACCAATTTTTCGGCCAAATTCGCAGTATAATGCATGCAAAAAACACCCTTTGTTCGGACCTCAGGGGTACCTTGCAACCTCCCGGAGGCTGGGTAGGGGGGTACCTTGCAACCATCTGGATCCATCCCCCCCAAGGGTACCTTGCAAAAATTTGCGTGCCACTACACTGCCCATACCCAATACCACCCAATACCCAATACCTGGTATTGGGTGTGGTATTGGATACCCAATACTGACCCAATACCTGGTATTGGTATTGGGTATTGGGTGGCGCGCCTGGTATTGGGTATTGGGTGGGTGGGTGCGATTCCATTTAGGCAATACCAAAATGACCCATAATTTGTCTAATGTTTTCTAGTTTGTTCCTCAAATTGATGGTTTATGATCAGAACTTCTTTCGCGTGTCTATACCTGACAACTGAACTTGTTTCTCAAATGATAGAAAAGCACTTTCATCATCATTTTAAACGATCAAAAAGTCAAAATTTTCCCAGATAATCTTCAACTTTGGTATTGGGTCAGGTATTGGGTATTGGGTTCCACGCCTGGTATTGGGTATTGGGTATTGGGTGGGTCTGCTCAGTTGGTATTGGGTATTGAGCATTGGGTATTGGGTCAGAGGCTTGGGTATTGGGTATTGGGTGGGCCAGTGTGGTGGCAGGCCAATCGACAACGACCCAAGATACCCTAGGGGCGGGGGAGGTTTCGGACTTACTCGAGATACCCCCCAGAGGCTACCCAAGATACTCCTATGGTCCGTCAAAAGGCGAAAAAAGGCCGTTTTTTGCATGCAATTTTACTGCAAAATTGGCCTAAAAATGCGTATTTTTTGACATTTTTGCCGAAAATTGGCCTAAAATGACCATTTTTGGGTGTCTGCGATTTTTGGGGTCCCGAGGTCGAAAAACACCTATTTTTGCATTTGAAAACCATAAATCTACTTACTCGAGATTATACTTGCGTATTTTTCCGCAAAATATATTTTTGGAAAAAAAACCGTTTTTTTTCCGGAAAAAAACCGTTTTTTTCCAAATATTTTTCCAGTACTTAAGGATATCCACGGTCCAAAAACGCCTATTTTGGAGAAAATTTTGTCTGGAAATGGCCTGAAACGGGCTAAAAATGCACTTGGAGATTAAAAAGTGCTCATTTTGAACTGTTTAGCACCGATTTACATTGGTTTTGACAACATCCTTTCGCAACCCTTGAAAATACCTCTGAAATTTTTGGAAAAAAACCGTTTTTTTTCTCCAAAAGTTGCCACTTGGAAAAATTTCCGGAAAAATAAAAACGTATTTTTCCGGGCCTCGGAAAAAAACGGTTTTTTTCGGTTTTTTTTTCCGGAAAAAAAAACGGTTTTTTTCCGGCCCGCAAGTATACTCGAGATACCCTTTGGGGTCGGCTCGAGATAGATACCCTTCCCCCCCAGTGTAGTTCCTGGTCCGGCGCGGCGGTTAGTGTACCTACCCCTTTTTTCCGTGCGGCGGTTAGTGTACCTCCCTGGGGGGGAAGGGGGGGGAAGACCCAAATTCAGGAAAAAGTCACTTTTTGAGGTAGAAAATTTGACCGATTTTTTACCCTTTTTGGAAAAAATTCTTCATAAAAAGGGTATATTGGCGATTTCTGACAACATCTACCTAAAAATCACCCATTTTGGGCCTAAAAATGTCCATTTTAGGCCTAAAAATGCCTATTTTGGGCAAAAATTGAGGCGGTTA
This sequence comes from Rhynchonema sp. JSB1_4, assembly GCA_030248065.1. Lineage (NCBI taxonomy): Eukaryota > Metazoa > Nematoda > Chromadorea > Monhysterida > Xyalidae > Rhynchonema > Rhynchonema sp. JSB1_4. Next base: position 164,396 of record JASAMV010005397.1, read on the forward strand.
GTGTACCTGGCGCGGCGGTTAGTGTACTAGTGTACCTTGGTCGCGGCAGTTAGTGTACCTTGGGGGGACCCCCCTCCCCCCCAGGAACTACACTGCCCCCCATCCCCCCTAAGGGTTGACTCGAGATAGATATCCCTTAGGTGGGAATCCCCCCATCCCCCCCAGCCACTACAGTGGGGTGGGCCTAAAAATCGGTATTGTGCCCATGCCTACAACAGTGTATAAGGATAGGGGAAGCCCAAATTAGGTATTTTTGATACATACCGTAAAAACCTAAATAGAAGGGGGGCTCTATTAATTCACTGACCCTATTTTGGGGGCTCTATTCCGGGGGACCTCTATTAATTCACTGACCCGAACCTGAAAAATTGTTCCCAAAAATACCCCCAAAAACCCCTAAAAAGTGGTTTGAAAGGATGTTTTGAAAGGATGGAAAAAAATTTCGCGCTATCGCGCGATGTCCGTATTTATGAGTACGATTCCTCATTAATTGTGTAACACAATGAAAAGAAAGTGTGAGGTGTGCAAGTTCCTGTGTGATGCGGCATGTTTTACTTGCGCGTAGTCGTAGTGTGAAACAGCTTGGACGAAAACATGTTTGCCCAATTTATATAGACTCATAGTTTTTTTTAGACACTTTTTAGGTGCAATTTGCACCTAAAAAATCAGAATTGCACCTAAAATTTCAGGGTTAGGTGCAAGGTTGCACCTAAAATTTTGGGCCCTTATTTGCTTAATTTAGCATTTATACAGCATCTTTTAAGGTTGGAAAGCTTAGAAACAAAAAAAATGCGCTGCGCGGCTTTTCATTCCTTCCAATAAATTCCATCGAAGCATTTGGTCGACATCGACAAAAAATATTGATCGGATTGATTGATTTCGTACACAGTTAGTACCTGGTGTGCTGGTGATTAGATTCAAAACAAATACATGCTGTTTGCTGTACTAGGATCAGTGTAGTTCCTGGTCCGGCGAGGCGGTTAGTGAACCTACCCATTTTGTCGGTGCGGCGGTTAGTGTACCTCCCTGTGGGGGGAAGGAGGGGGAAGACCAAAATTCAGGAAAAAGTCCTTTGAGGTAAAAAATTTGACCTATTTTTGCCCTTTTTGGAAAAAATTCTTCATAAATAGGGTATGTTGGCGACTTTTGACAACATTGACCTGAAAATTACCCATTTTAGGCCTAAAATGCCCATCTTGGGCTAAAAATGCCTATTTTAGGCAAAAATTGCGGCGGTTAGTGTACCTGGTGCGGCGGTTAGTGTACTAGTGCCCTTGGTCGCGGCGGTTAGTGTACCCTAGGAGGGGACCCCCCTCCCCCCAGGAACTACACTGACTAGAACTAGAGCAGAGCATGACAACAGTATTAGATACCCACACAGTAAATGAACAGCGAAAGTAATTGATTTGTACGTGACCCCCAAATGTGGATACGGTGACATGAAAATTTTACTGTTTCGTTTTCTTCTCAATCGGTTCTCAATAATGAAACTAGTACAAATGTGCTACAAAATGTTGAACTTTCCCTGAAAAGTTTGCTTTTGCTAAAGGAAAAGGCATTCATTGCGTTACAACTTTATTGAACTTCTAAAAGCACGCAAATAGCATTGAACACACAACCTGGCAAAAAAGCCTAAAATTGGCGTTTTTTGTCCAAAATAGAGGTTGCACCTACTTTGGCCAGCTTGCACCTAAAAATTGGGGGGTTGCACCTAAGTTGCACCTAGTGAATTTTGAAAAAAAAAACCCTGTATAGACTTCAGTAAGCAGGGGGCGCGGGGGACCCCCTAGGTACAGTAGGTAGGTTGCCGCCCCTGACCTGGTACAGTAGGTAGGCTGCCGTCCCAGCCTGGTACCGTAGGTAGGTCGCCTTCTCCCGGCTGGTACAGTAGGGTGCGATTTCTTGGCTCAAATTTTTATCGGTATTTTTCACTCAGGCAAAAAATCGCGCGCTACACACAAAATTAGCGTTTTTGAGTACATTTTCATTATTTAGACATAAAAAATTTGTTCCCGGATGACCCCCTAGTGGTAGGACCCCGCCCCCCTAACTCGGCCGGTACGGTAGGTAGGTAGGTTGCAAGCTTTTTCGGTGGTACAGTAGGTTGATGCAGGTCTGGGTAGCCACACCACTGGAGGTAACAATGGTCCCTAAATCTTAGGATTTCTTTCCAACACACGTCGAAAGCGAAAAAATCACGCGCTTCTCGCGTTTGAGGTCACAACAATTTTCCTTGAAAGTTATGTCGCGCGTGCATATTGTTAAAACTTTGCGCGCATGATCATGCTTTGCATGAATTCTATTTAAAATCGCTAGATTCCACACCAAGCGCTCAGGTACAGTATAGCCCCTCTCTGGTACGGTATCCCCCAATTTTTTCCAAATTTCACCCCAAAAAATACCCTTTTTGGTCCAAAATGGCTAAAAATCGGCCAGAATCAACAAAGTGCAAAAATTTGCGCGTTCTCGCGATTCATGGACATTTTAAGCCATAAAAGTTGAGTTCCCACGAGACTAGTATGATACAGTACCTCCCTCTAAACTTTCTTCGTCCCCCCACCGCCCACCCCCCCAAAACTGGATCACCCAAATCCTGGGTACAGTACAGAAGCAGGTTGAGTGATTGTTTTACGCACCTGCCATGTCGTTTGCAGTGTGGTTTCATGGTCATGTCATTGAATGGCACTTCTAATGACTATTGATAGTCATTACGATTAAGTGCAGCATAATATTGACATAACCGGAACTTCTATTTCTTGCTCTTTGATACAACCGGGCAGTGTTCGAACGGGATTCATTTTTAATCCCGGGATCGGGATCGGGATTGGGATCAAGAAAGTGTCGGGATCGGGATCCCGGTTTTGAAAACCCGGGATCCCGGGATCGGGATCGGGATTGACCAGATAGTCCAAAAGCAATGGTTTTTTATCATTTTATGCATAAGATGCAAGTTAATGTCACAGACAACCATGAAACATGTTTATCACACATGGATAAACACCCGGAACAGTGATTAAAGCCGATTGAAAATCGAGAATAGCTGATGACGGAGAAGTTAGTTCAAAGATCACAACTGTAGTCGATCAATGGCAAAGCCATTGACAAAAAGACAAGCATTTCACCATTTTCTGGTTTCAAGCAGTATCTTTTGTCATCAAACAAATCAGCTGCACTGGAAAAGAGCTGTTCAAAAGGCACGCTCGTAGGCGGAGCGCTTAGATATTTGAAAGCTAGACGTGCCTGTCGCGGAAACTTTGTCTCATTTGTTGCCCACCATGACAACATTTCCTCGAAACTGAGTCCCTTTGTTCGATGCAACTTTGTGTAACCGTTCAGTTCTAGCTGGGCTTGTTGATTGGTGGTGCTTGCGGTTTCATCACACTCGGAATCAGCCGTCGAGCACCTCTTAGGGCGCGGCCATGCAAACGCGGGCGCGGGTCGCGGGTCAGAAAAATGTTGTATATGTCTAACAATCACCCCGCGTTTGCATGGCCGCACTTGCGGGACGCTGTTTGCGGGTCACTTGAAACATTATTTAGCCATTACGCCCAAAAATGAACCAATCAGCGCTGTGCTACGGCAGTCTGCGACGTTCGTTCGACGCTGATGGGTTAAATTTTGTCTGTTGCAGCCAAACAAATGTTTCAAGTGACTCGCAAACCGCGACCCGCAAGTGCGGCCATGCAATCGCGGGGCGATTGTTGGACATATACAATATTTTTCTGACCCGCGACCCGCGCCCGCGTTTGCATGGCCGCGCCCTTACAACAGCTTGGCGAATTATGATTGCATAATTTTTTACTTTTTGTTCTCAAAACTTAATCCCGATCCCGGTACTTTTTTGGGCGGGATCGGGATCGGGATTGTCTTTTTCAAAATGACGGGATCGGGATCAGAAAAAGGGCCCGGGATCCCGGGATCGGGATCCCGTTCGAACACTGCAACCGGGAACAAGAAATTTTTGCCAAAATGATACAACCGGCAGCAGCTGAAAAATTGCTCCCGTGCACGGCTGCCGGAGGCTGAGGTTTTTTTTCGGTTTTTTTCACGCCCCAGATGGACCCGGTTTTTTCGGTTTTTTTCGTAAAAAAACGGTTTTTTCCATCCGCCAGTATAGTTTCCTCAACAACAAAATTGATCAAGGTAGCATACCTTACCTGCTGAATGTTTCAGGTAACATCCACCGGCATAGTGGGGCCAAGACATCGTCTTAGCGAATGTATTATCGGTTTTCGACCGCGTTCAATTCGATCAGACCGTCGAATCATATCGCCTCTGTCTTGCCCCAGGTTCCCATTTGCTTTGCGGTGTTGCTTTTTTATAATTTTCTGTTCTTTTTGCACACCGTATTGTCCAAGCCCTCAAAAATTGACCTACCTAATATAGAACCCTCTAAATTACAGGCAGAGTTCGGGAAAAATTTTTGCTCGTTTTTTCCTTTTAGGAAAGAGATTGTTATTCCTTTTCTCGAGTACCAATTTTTGCTTAACACGTTCCTTCGAAAACTGCAATATTTGCCCAAAAAAATAAAAAAATACTTAAATTCATTGCCAGCCCGGGCCCAGGTTTGCCATCAGTGATGTCCTTAGGAAGTCAGAAAGTCAAGATACCGGATCGGATTCCAAAATCGAAAATTTTCTGATAATGGCATACGGGTATTGGCAAAAAACCCTTTCCAGTGCACTTTCAATGAGTCACTAGATTGAGCCAGCAGGCAGTCCCAGGAAGCACTTTATGAACGTAACAAACAACTAATGCAGAGACCAACACCAACGCTTTCCCACCTTTATTTTGCAGGGGTTCAAATCAGGCGAACCACACGTCAACACTCTAATCTACGAAAGCGGCGCCTCCTCGCAAATGTCGGTGGCGCGTCAGATCACGAAACCGTTGGTGCAACAGGTGGCGGCCAGGGCCGTGTCCACGTCGGCGCCACTCAAACACGATCCGATGGCAATCGTGCCCGATGACGACCGGACGGGACCCAAGGCGGCACCATATGGTGACCCGAATGTCATGCTCGGTGTAAGTAGTTATACTTTATATTATAGGAGCGTGTATAGGCCGGTATGCACTTTGCTGGCATCTTGAGTCGGCAGTCGGGAATGTTGACTTTGTGATTTGTCGTGAAACACTTTTGCTCGTTCATTACACACTGACGAGTTCGTCACGTGAGATTTTCAAATCGTAACTTGGATTTTGAGCCAGGCAGCAAGGCGATTATCGCCAGTTGCACATTGCATGAAGGCTAAGCAAAAGGATCATTAGTTCATTCAACTTATTAACTGGTTGGGAATAACTTCTGAGCGAACAGTCGCACGTACGTGTTTGCTGGCACTGGTAAATCTCGAATTATCCGTGCTTTGCAGATTTTACCCGACTACCAAGTTTGTACTTGTCTCTCTACCGCTTTTGGCTTTGAATGGTATTTCATGGCCCTTCTACTCGTTCGAACTACAATAATATTACGGTTTTTTAATGTGTAATTTGGATAAAACTTCAGCGCGGCGGCAAGCTGATCCCGAAACTGCCGAAAGGAACCAAAGTTGGCAATCTTGTGATGGGCGATCACGGAATGTACTATCCGCCACGGAGGCAGGCGCAGATACACATGAAGGTATGAATTTCATATTTTTAAACAATTATCATGAAAATCGAATTTTGCTGCGGGCGGCCAAAAAAACCAGGTCCTTCTGGAGCGATCAATTTCCGTAAAACCGACCTATTTTTCTGGAACAAGAACGTTTTATGGCCGCTAATTTTTCCACATTCTTGAGGTGCATCTATGACCAAAGTACCATTTTAGAGGTCCAACCATTAGAATGTAAATCGTTTGAGCAGTTTACGTCCTTGGTCTAATAGCATATCGTGTCAGTGTTATGTAAAAATGTCCTTCAGGGCAACTTTTGAGGTCAAAACGCGATGTCTGCCCGCAGCCTGTGCAGGAATATATCCTCTGGAAGCTTTTCGGTGTTGTTTTTTTCACAAGATACAACAAAAGGGGTTTCTTTCGCAAGTAAAAATCGACCAAAATAAATTCGTTTCATTTGTGCAGCGCTTCGATGAATTTGAGCTGCCGTATTCGTCGCTGAATGACTCACCGGGTGGCAAGCTGCAACGCGCTAGTGTGCCCTTTATCGTCGTTACCATCGGCGTGCTCATCGTATATCAGGTTTGGATGGCGTTCGCATTCTCTTGTTTTCCTTATGTTGTGGGGCTAATAGCAGAATCGGTGACGTGCCTGAGTCAGAAGAGTGACTTTTCGTGTTGTGGATATTTACTGAATGAAGGTATCACCATACAATTAGTTATTGCGTAAAAATTGGTCAATAAACACCGAAATATCCTGAACACAAGCGGTCACTGACGAAGTCGAGACCAGACCACCTATTAGTTCTCTTTTAAAACTTTTGTTTTTTATTTTTGCAGATGGTCATGATCCAAGTGGGCGACTTTGTATTTCCGTTCAACTTATTCCTGAGTAAGGACAAGAAATAAATAAAAAGAAAATCGGCTGCACATGCGATTGACACTGTATTATAGAACCAGCCACCGCCGTCATTTCATTTTGTTCACTGCTGTTGTTGTTTGTATAGGCCTCTCATAAAATTTTGTTTTTGGAAAACGTCGATGCGCTGAACAACCCTAAGAAAGATGTGCATCACGCTGTAGATTGATTGTTTGCTCATTAGTGGATTGATAACTAGGAAAACAAACTAATAATATCGAATTGTCCGATCTTGATTTTTTTTCAATTGTGACATTATAGGTGTTCTTAATATCAGAGCATAGTGCAGTCTACCAAGTTTTTTAATGGATGGTTAGACAATATTTGTGTATCTACAGCATGAACCACCTGTTTTATTCAGATAAAATCTATGTAAGTGGAGTTGGATATGTAGTAGTTTGGAAAAATTCCGAAAAAGCACCATCAAATCTCTGGATCAATTTCATGTTTTGATCGAATTTCTGAGTCGCACACGAACCAGTAATCCAGTCAGCATGATCTCTGCTGACCATGAGTGCACCTTGTCCAGCCAGAGGCACCTCCAATCCGACAGTGCATCTCACAGCGACCGTGGTCTTGTTCGAACTGGAAATTGTGATGCCAGAATTTCGAAATCCGGACTCCAGCGCTAGCCGGTGTAGAGTTTGAGCCATTGGCAAGGTTCTGCATTGCACGTGTAGAATAAACGGTTCGAATTTCAGCACAACATCCTTTCCCTGAGTGGCTGCTTGATTAACTTCATTCCACACATTTTGCGGCAACGAAGTTACTGGCTCGTGACTAGTGTGTATCCATTGACATTCGTGTTTGGTTCGGATCGTGGTTGTCCCTGATTCAGGCATTTGCGCGAATATGATAAGTCGACCAGAGCAGGAACTGGATGTGCATAGGTCGGGATGCCGGTTGAGCTTGGTTATCAGATCTCTGATTGGCTCGTCTATTGCTCCTGAAAATTACATTCGTTAGATTTCAAATCGTGTTTGAATTGTGGCATTCACTTCGCTGTAACACCACAGAACTTTTAACGCTTGATTTTATCCACTTTCCGGAACCTTTTCGCGTTGAGCTCACATAAATCAGCCACTATTCCACCAACCTTTACGACTAAGATCGCACTTTGACAGCGTTTGCGCTTTTTGTTGGTCGAAATTGAGATTGACAACTCGGTCGGTCATTGTGACTGGCATGAAAAAGCGCACGTGACGTTTCAATTCGTCTCGGCGACTCTGTCTGTTGCTTGGAATGAATCACATCCGAGTGCTTACTGAACAAAAATGATAAAGTATCACCCAAGTAGGACCTTGACATCGGGCAGTGAAGTGACACCACACGAACCAAAAATAGAAGAAACAGCGAAATATTATTGCGATTTATATACAAAGTTTAGGGAATTGCAAATTTGGTAATATTCTGTACACACATGCTAGCGTTTATCGTGATGCAAGCACTTCAGTTTATCACAATGCACACGGGTCATTGAGTCAGGTTCGTCTATTGTTCTGTTGTTCGTCAAGACTGGCTAGTTTGGCAAGCAGAGCGTCCTGAAACATTGCTAAGTCAAGGCATCACGTCGGACTGTCCAAGAAATGATTGATTCCGTGAATTTCCTCACCCGTTCCTCCAACAAAGTCCTGTATTTATGCGCGCGCTCCAGCTCGCGTTTCAAGCGTTCCCTGAAATTTCGTACAGCCTAAGGGCTCCACCAGATAGACCCGAAACATAAATTTTTTCTGTGTCCATGTTTCGGGTTTTGAAAAAAACCTGAAACACGAAGCATGATAATCGAAAATGTTTCGACTGGCTGTATAAATTGCGCACGTCAGCTACAAGTGGCAAAACCGAAACATTTTCGATTATCATGCTTTGTTTCGGGTTTCAGGTTTTTTTTCAAAACCCGAAACATGGACATGGAAAAAATTTATGTTTCGGGTCTATCTGGTGGAGCCCTAATGAAAATCATGTTAAAAGGTTGTGAAACAAGATTAAACGGTAAAAAGAACAAAAAACGCACTTCTCTAATCTGAGCGCACTTCGTTCTCGTTGTATGGACAAGTAATTGTCAGCAGTCTGAAAAACAGTAGCTTTGTTCAAGATTCAAGTTCAATTCAAACAAGTCATTTTGATGCCGAACAAAATTTTTGTTCAAGATTCAAATAACTGTGCCTGAGTCACTTTGATTGCAAACAAAGCGTTTGTTCCAGATTCGAAGTGAACGCGGAAGTCATTTTGGCAGGTGTGCACCTTGCCGGTATCCCAGGTAGAGCTAGAGGTCGGGGGGAGTGGGTACCCGACATCCAAAAAAAGCGGACACCCGACAGTTCTACAAACACCCGGCCGGCATACCGGCCATGTTTTCAACTTACCGCCACGTGTTCGTCGTAAATCTGACGCGAGTGAGTATTGTCAACCAGCGGTGGCAATGGCTGAAAATGTCCACGTGGATTTTTTTGGAAAACCAAGGTTTTTAATGCTAAATTTAATATGCCAAACCATCCACGAGCAAGAAAAACAACCCACCCTTAATCGATCGTCCAGCTCCTGAAATCGGTCCATACCATCAATCTGGACAATATCGAATGTTGGCTTTGGATCGCCTGTGTAACAATACATCATCAAGCCACAACCTGCCTTGATAAATCAGGCAAACTGCCAGTGATGTAGTTGGTCTGAGCAAGAAAGCTAGCTAGCTAGCCGGGTACCCCGATTTGGGGGGTATTGGTAAAGAAGTCAAAAACAAGGGTATAAAAATTGGTTCAAATTATGCTAAAATAAGCCTCAAAATGTGTCTTGTGAGAGAAAATTTGAGCGAATTTGACCAGTTTGGCACATAAAATCGTCATTTTGACACTAAAATCAACATTTTTGTGACTTGATGATCGGAGCAAGAAAGCTAGCTAGCCAGTTTGGGTGGGTATGGGTTCGGGAGCAAGAAAGCTACCAAGCAGTTGAGGGGGGCTTACCCCCCATACCCCCCCCCCCCAACCACATCACTGGAAACTGCACATGTTTAAAAGTTACCAGCATGTCGACTGGTGGTTGGTTGTGCTGTTGCCATATTCTCTTCATTGATGTCCCTCATATTCGGCGCCGATGGATTGTGATGCACGCTGTTGGGCGGATGCAGTTTGATCAACGCCGTCTCGTGCGAACCGCCCCGGCGATTGCTTTTCCCTGAGAAACCGACATTTTTTTTGAAGTCTCCGGGCGAAATCAAAGTGGTCCGATGCTGATGATCCTTTTCCAAAAGCTAAAAAAAATAAAAAATAAAAACGTATTCTTCCGGTCCTCGGAAATAAAACGTTTTTTTTTTCGGCTTTTTTGAGAAAACGGTTTTTTCGGGCCGCAAGTATGCGCCCTGTAAATGACACTTTGAAGCACCATCTGATAACATTTGATGTGCTGTTCTGGTGCAATGTCTCTCCCCAATTTGTCCCAATTTTCATCCCAAAAGAACTGTTTTTTTGGATCCTTTTTTGGCTCCAGGGCACAATACCAGGACATTGGCCAAGACCACAAGCCCATAATGTCAACCATACACTCACTCAACGCGCGCATGGCAGTGATATTGTGCTGTGCCCCAGCATCAGCCCCGGAGGGTGACTGCATGTGTGCGTCTGAGTCGACTGATGACGCCCCCGGTCGTCTAGCGGCACTCACACACGCCGCATCCGAATACCGACGGTTAATCGACGTCAATAAATGCCCGGCGTCTAGGTACGGCGCCACCGACGTCATTGGCGTCTCCTGCGAGTGATGTTGAACTGGTTGTGAGACAATTTCGGCTTAGAATACAGTGGTTAACTCAAGTGGTCAAATCACTTCGTCAACTCATGTTCTAGAGTCGTCAAGTCACCCCGAATGCCATGTATCATTTCTCGCGCTCACTCGGGGCTGCTGGGACGAAGTGATCTGACCCTGACCAATTGAGTTAACCACACTAAATGTTACCCTACAGTTTGCAACAGTCCTTGTTGCGACAGGATGGGGAGACCCGTCATTTTCAGTCACTATAAAGAATAGTCGCAATGGGCAAAATCAAATTACTGCGTCGTACGGGCCCGATCCGATCTTGTCTTGGTGATGCGACTTTTTGCATCGGACGGCATTTGGAGATTTACCGATAGACCACGAATCTGGCCGGCGTAAGAGTCGCAGGCAGCTAATAAACATCTTTCATGCTCATCAGTGGGCAGCAGTAAGGCAGCAAATGTCCAAAAATGCAAAACATCACGCGACCAAAGCAAAGACCGGACCAGGCTGACCACACGAAGCGGTTAACAAAGGGCAGACTGGGGTCGAAAGTCTCATTCAAAAATATTCACTGTGCAGCGTGTTTGACCACAAGTATGTAGTGGATCATACGTACGTATAGGTGCACAATATTTCGAAATTCCTGCATGTTTTTGCTCCGTGACAGTATCAACAGGAGAAACCAGCTGAGGCAGCCAGCGCACAGCTGCTATTTATAATGCACATTACAGCAACTTGCGCATGTGTCTTCTATGCAAACGGTGTCAGCACAGCACACCTGCACGTATAAAGAGACGACAACGCTATAGAACAAATATTGCGAAATCTCTATTCAGTTGCCAACTGTAATAGCTGAAAACACAAAATAACAAGCGGACGCAGCCAGTAGCCCAGCACGTGCATGTGCGCGCGTGATTCTCGTCATCGGCGACAGCAGCGAGTATGCTGGCGAAGTGCTTGCCAAATCATAACCATTGACGAAATATCAAAAGGAAAAATAGACAACCCATCTAACCACGACCGGCACAGCGCCGATATCACCCCAGATTTTGAGATCCGTCCGCGGAGACGGGGTGCGCGGACCGCCGACCCCCGCCGGGGTGCCAGGTATGCTCAGCGTGTACGTGGGCCGCTTGATGGCCGCGGCAATTGGTTGCGGTTTATTGTTGCATGCCGACATCGGCACCTCGACCACTGACCCTTGCGTCTTGAACGGAACCAGCGGGTGTTCGGAAGTCGGAAACAGCTGTGGTTGGAAAGTTGTCAGTCATTCGTTTTGGAAATTCACGAAGTTAGATTCATTGCATCGCATCTAGTACATACAACAAACCACCGCGTCCGAATGCGGTCAACGGGGGATGGATATGACGATGTCTCGTTCGCTCGTTTACCTGCCTGGAAGCCAGCCTGGGCTCGCTAAATCGGTGTCAGATGATCTGTCCTGATGTCCACGATATCTTTCTCTCTCTCCTTGGCGCTTTTTGTGGCTTTTGTAATAACCAGTGTTGTGAATATTTTTTATCTCCGCAATTGTCCCACCCGGGCTTTAAAGGGCTCGGGACATAACCGAAGGAAAGGTAGCAGGACATATTGTTACATACCGTTGGAAAGCATTCCGACAGCCTATGTCACGCACAAATTTTAAGCTCCTTGGAGATTCGCTATCTCTTGGTAGAGCGACTTTTCGTTCCAGAAATAAGTGAATTTTTGCACAAATTGGAACGACCGGTGCAGAAACCCCAAATGAGTTAAAGGTCAAGTAACACGTGGATACGATTGCAACAGCTTCTGAATAGCTTATCATCACAACTTCAGTCGCTCAAAGCATTGCATCACACGGTGAGGGTGCGAAACGTTCCAAAAATGGGCCTTATTTTTCGAGAACACAAGTTTGTCCCTAAATTTTGAGGCCACGCTTAGCGCTGCGGAAATAAAAATGCAATGGGGACATAGAGCATCGTCGAAAGTACCAGAAAATAAGGTTTTTAAATTTTTTAACTCATAGCTAGCTCTGTGACAGGCCTAAAAATCCATTAAATTGCCGCTAAATTAGGTGGTTACATTCATCGCCAGAATTGTGACACATAAAGGCCACAGATTGTATCGGCTTCGAAACAAAAAAATGAGAGAAACGTCTGGTTTAACAACCTATCAAGGTCCGAAGACCCCAAGGTCTACAGATCTCTATGGGCAGTCATACTAACCTGAATACGATATTCAGCTATAAATGCTTATTGTTAATAGCTATTGCAAATGTAATAGCACCAAACAATGTATCTTGAGAGTAGCTTTCGAACGATATATGACAAGCCCCAATAAATTTTTACGCTTAAGGGCAGAGGCTAAAAAATTGCTTTTTTGACGATTCTGGAATGAACCGTCACGTCACCGTGTGCGATTTCGGAATTTTGACCGTTTCTTGTCCATAGTAAGAACTAGTATGGGCATGTCATATATCGTTCGATAGCTACATTGAAGCTACATCGTTTGATGCTATCAAACGTGCAATAATTTTTAACAGTAACGACTTATAGCTAAATATCTTATTCAGGCTGGCAGGGCTGCAGCAGCCGGACCATGGGGTTTGATGCTTTGAAACTCGTCTAGATTGTTGGACTGGGCGTTTATCTGACTTTCTCGTTTCCAATGCAATGCAATACGTAGCTTATTTACATCACATTTCTGTCAATGATGCAACTATGCAGTTTAGGGGCAATTTTTAGGTCTTTTTCGGCCTGTCACGCCGCTATCTAAGTGTTTCCAAATTTAAAAACCTTATTTTCTGGTACTTTCGAAAATGCTCTATTTTTCTATTGCATTTTCATTTCTGCAACACAAAGCGCGGCCTCAAAATTTAGAGACAAACTTGTGTGTTCGAAAAATGTGGCCGATTTTTGGAACATTTCACACCCTCACCGAGTAAAGCAATGCTTTGAGCGACTGAAGTTCTCATGATAAGTTATCTAGAAGCTGTTGTAATCCTATCCACGTGTTACTTGACTTTCAACTCATTTGGGGTTCCTGCACCGGTCGTTTCAATTTGTGAAAAAATTCACTTTTTTCTGGAACGAAAAGTCGCTCTACCAGGAGATAGGGAATCTCTAAGGAGCTTAACATTTGTGCGTGACATATAATGTCACAGTGCTTTCCAACGATGTATAACACTGCGCTCTGCTGCCCTTCCTTCGGTTGTGTCCCGAGCCCTTTAATCACCTGACTTATCTGCCTGGTTTTACCCATCATCGGCGAGCAATAAAACAAACACAAACAATTGCATATGTGCAGAAATGAAACGAAACACACAAGCACAAACCAAACAAAACACACTCACGGGCAAGAGCGCCTCGAGCCTGGTCACACAATCGCCCATCGTTGGTCGTTCGCTGCCGTCCTTCCGCCAACAACCAGTCATCAGCTCATCCAACTCCATCGGACAACCGCGCAATTGGGGCGGACGGTGACCCTGCCGAGACAAGCAGTGCAGTGCATGATGTACCACATCCTATCGTTTTCTCATAGTGACAAGATCATGAATATATTCAGGAGTTACTCACGGCATGTCAGAAATTGACTATATTGAGTGGACCGGGGCCGAACGACCACTGGACACAATGGGGCCGTCGCAAAGCTTTTTTTCAACCTTTTGGTGCAATCTGTACCAAGGGATTTTAGAAATATGTGGTTTAGGTGCAACTTGCATTCAGAAATTCGCAATTTTTACTGCAAATCAGTCAATGTGCACGTAAAATCCGGACATCTGTGAGCAGACTGCGCCTTGTAAAGAGAAAAATAACCCGGCCCGTCGGCAGGTGGGATAGCGACGTTCAGAGCAATTTAACAAGCGATAAACTAATCCCAAGAAATTTCGACCAGAGCACACGTAACTAGGCGGCTGGGCACAGCCGCTCGCAGGCAGTGTAGTGGCTGGGTGGAATCCCACCTCACCCCACAGGCCGCAAGGGGCATGCACCCTGCTTTATGTGTGTGTGAGTAAAAATAGGTGTTTTTCGCCCTCGGTTACCTAAAAATCTTGCGCGCCGCGCAAAAACCTGCAAATAACGGTCACTTCAGGCCAATTTCCGGCGAAAATCCTCAGACGCCCATATTTCTATGCGCGATTCGCAAGAAAATTACATGCAAAAACAACAGCCTGTTTTCGACCTTTTTTGAGGGGCATTAAAACTGCAACACTCCAGGCCCCTAGAGTACCATACAGCAGCGCTTGTCCAGCGACTTCACCGCCCGCAGACCAGACCACCCACACACGTACCAGCCAGACTTGCCACTGGATTGCGAACGGCTCACGTCCGAGATCGGCGTACGGTTTTTGTCTGCTGAGCACCTCCCACATCGTTATGCCGAATGAATAGACATCGCACGATTCCGTGTAGTGACCACCGGAAATGGGCAACGTTTTTGGGGCAAATGCAACAGATGTCTGAATTAGGGGGGCAGCCTTGCCGGAAACGAAACGAACCCTCAGCCTGCAAAGGTATACTGTCATAAAGAACCGTTTTTTATTTTTCGTGAAAAAAAAACGGTTTTTTTTCCAAATATTTTCCAGTGCTTATAAGAACGTAATTTCGAAAAATATAACAATTTCAGTGCAAAATTTGTTCGAAGTGGCGAGAGTGTTCTTGAAGAATGTTGAAGTCAGTCGAAAACACTTGGTTTACACGCTTTTTGGCCCATTTTCGTGCTCGTGCTCATTAATTTTCGTGCTCGAGCCAATTTTTCACTAAAATCGAAAAACTCATCAGTTTTGCATTACAATTTTTTGGCAAAATTGGAATAAAGTACCGATATTTTTCCGATCAAAAACCGAAAAGATACCCACGGAAAAATAAATGGAAAAGTATTCGGGTCTCGGAAAAAAAAACGGTTTGTTTTCGGTTTTTTTCCGAAAAAACGGGTTTTTTCCGCCTGCCAGTATATGCAAAGGTCGAAAAACAAGAAAAACAGACACTCGCCAACGTGACAAAAATGTTTTGGTGAACTTGAAACTTTTGAAGAAAATTTGTTGATGATTATGTGCCAGTCACACAAAAATATCTGGCAAAAAAAACAGCGAAAGTTACAAAAGATGTATATGGAGGTTCACAAACGCATGCTTCGCCTGGGATCTGGTAACAGATACTGAAAGACACTGGATAGAAAGAAAAATTCAACCAAAAAAACACAGAATATTCATAATGGCATTGTGGCGCAACAAAAAACAATATCACACAACGTGACAGCGCAGACCTGTCCGTAAACTGCACACCCGGTCTTGTAATTATTCTGTACGTTTCTTTCACTTAATCTTCTTATTTATGTATTATTGAGTGGGTGTCGACGCTATAAACTAACTAACAGCGCAGACCTGCACATCTGATTATCAACCTCAAGCATCCAAAAACTAACTCTCAAACACTTCCGGCGCCATCCACACGGCTGTGCCCTTATTGTTCGTGAACGTGCGTCGGTCGCGATCAAAGTCGACGGCCGTGCCGAAATCACAGATCTTCAATTTGCGACAGCTTTCCGATAGCAGCAGACTGCGACAAGAACGTGAAACATTATGAACACTAGACTAGTACCGGACTGCAGTCTGCCCTGTTTATGATCACATGGTCGGTACACCGGCCATTTTCTGTCAGCCTCACGGCTACAGGGTCAACGTACGCTGTCAATTTGATGTCGCATCCGTTTAGGGGTGCGTTGCGCAGAATACGTGTGCCGGTGGTGCCCAAATTACCATGAATATGTAAAAAAAACTCACTGTCAAACGAGCATAAATAGTCCAAATTTATTAGTATTTTGACACGGAAGTTTCACCGATCGGCACGAATGTTTCACAGAAACGTAACAGATCGAAAGATGTCTGCGGACAATTGAGGCCCGACTGCGATACACAAGAACAAGAAGAAAAAAACCTCAAAAACAAACAAAAACCGTTCAAGCCAACTTTGGCGGTTTGAGATCTCTGTGCAGCATTTTGGGCCGTCCCGAATGCAGATAGTGGACGGCGCGGGCGCATTGCAACAACCAACTGATTGAATGGCCGGCCGTATAAGGCACCTTCGGCTCATTGTGCAGCACTGCAAATTGGTAATGGACGTGAGAGCAGTGGTGTGGCTATGGAGCCTCCCAAAAGGCACAGCATCGACATTTCTCATGTAATAAGGTAACAGTAGTGAGTTTTGCCCGTTTCGTTTGCCCGCATAAAGCATTTCGGTCTCTATTCGGAATATAACGTAAAATATCAGTTGTTTCGTTGCAAAAAACTTAACTCCGTCCTAGAGAATCCATCCAGTCGGCGGTCTGTTCGGGAACGTTTCAAATTAAAAAAGTCTCAGGAAGGAGGTGCTTCATTAGAGAATTTCAGATGACTAGCTAGGTAAAATTTTCAAAGTAAATGACAAAAAAACACTTACATTCGTAAAGTGATCCATCGGGCATATATTCGAGAAGCAGAAACACACTGTTGGCTGTTGGTGATGAATACCCGATTAATTGAACGATATTCTCGTGGTGCACGCGCATTAGCTGACGACGCTGCAATGATGTGCGGAAATGTTGGTATTAGGCCGGTGTCAATATCGAAGTTCGTGATCGGATCTGGATTGGTCACGTGTATGGTAGTTGCGGATGGAAAAAATGTTTTTTGGTTTTTCCGACGGTTTCTGGAGGTGGAAAAAACGAAAAACCACAGCTGCCTACAAACTTTTTTAGAAGCGTGTTTTCTTCGTCGATTCTGCGCTAAATTCAGAACATGTTTTATGAGCTAGGGCGCGAGGCGCAAAAGTGCCTTGTTTTCATCGTTTTGGTCGTTATGAGTGCCAAAGACGCCCTAATACACCGTGACACTTGGTTGCACTAACGTTAACATGGGCAAAAACACGTTATTTTGGGTTCCCCTATCCTTATACACTACGGTTCCTTATTGTTTTTCTCCTGATTTTTTTCGGAAATATTTCCAACAAATATTAAAAAACCGGTTTTTTGCAAGTATAGTCACGTGACTTTTTGAACAAAGGACATATTGTGAAAAGTTTTTGCTGTTGACCTCGATTTTCGCTACCCTACCCACAAGACGAAAATGTTTCGACCAAGAAGTATAATTCAGCTCAATTGAGCCAACATTAATGCCAATGCGCAGTACAAGATTTAACAATAGAATTCGCAATCAAATGCCATACATATTGCCGAACAAAAATTCATTTCATTTCAGCCCATTTTGATTTGATATTGATATGCTCTCAAACCCAACTAATTCGACGACTAATCATTTGTAAAGTTTATATTCGTTCGTTAAAATTGTATGCCCTTTGAGCAACAAATTCTCCGGCAAGCGAACTTTTCTTTCTTATATTACAGTATACTACATGTAATCGACACTCATTTCACCTCGGTCTTAAACGCCTTCTTGCCCTTTTCGTCCTCGAAAACTTTCATCGCGGCGATTTTGCCTTGAAATCGAATTTTCATCACACGACCGAATCCGCCGCGACCCAGCAGCTGTAAATGAGTGCACTTGTGAGCTTGCATTAGTACACAAATCAACTTGGCGATAGGACAGTCGGTTCTGGCGAAGTGACTTTTTTTTGTGTGAAGGACACACTTCCGTTATGTGCGGAAATGTCGTCCATGCATGAGCAGTGTTCTTGGACAGTCGATAAACGACCTCAATCATGGCTTGAACTACAGCAGTCAATGCAGTACATCTCAACTTATCGTTTTGAAAGTTCTCTACCATCATCATTTTGTCGTACATTCCCAAAAAAAACAAACATAAATTGCCAATCATACCTGTAACTCTTCAATGTCACCACTATCGACTTCATAAAGCGAATCAGTCGACTGTCGCTCCCTTGTCTGATCAGGGCTCACAGTAGCAGCAACTGGGCTTGGGCCTTCATCGTCAATTGGTGGGCCCAGCGCGCACGCACCCTCCACGCTGATACACAGGGGCTCCATTTGAGCTACGGGACGGACCTGTTTGAAAAAAATTTGACTTCACAGATTGATAAAAGAACCACAATGTAAGATATTCTGCCGGAACCGTATAAGAACGGATAAAATGCCGAGAAAACAGCAATATTTCCTAGCACGCACGTTTGATTTATCCCCTCAACAAACACACATTTTCATACTCGAGCGCGCGAAAACATATTAGGAATGAAAACAAGACACACAAGGCTAAGATAAAGAAAAAGAACGAACCAACAACAGAAAAAATGGTATACGAACAAAAACAAGGCGCATTACAGCGCGTACAGTATGGTTAAATTTCATAATGAGCATTTGACAGCGCGATGGCCTTGCTGATTCAGTGCTAGTGTGTATGAAATCAGGTAGATTCGCACTGGCGATGTCCCGGTGCACCACCGGCCTGTGGAAACGGGACGAAAACTCCTAAACTCACACAGGGAGGCTGCCCTATCAAACAAGTTTGCTCAATATGAAAAAAATATTTCACCACGGTCAGTCACTAAACAGCTGAATAAACGGACAATTACAATTACAATAATGTAACACTTCGAGTCAATGAAACATCATCATCTAATCACCACCGACGACTATCCCTGTACGACCCACCATCAGCCCGGCGCTCAGTGCGCTCGCGATAACGGCGGTCGTACTCCTCACGACGGCTAAAAGGGTTAATTAAAATTATCACTCATGCTAACTTTGCCACTGTATAATTTTAGTCGTCAGATTATTTTCAAATCGAAATTGTATGGAGATACTGGATTTACACGAGGGCGTTTGCACAAGCGGTGTGTTTTTTAAAATAGCTTGTATCTTTTTTTAGATCACGTGGCCATCTATAGTCCATTCATACCGACGATGACCTGGTGCACCACCTGTTAGCAAAAGCAGGTCAAAACAAGGCAACCTACAAATACTAACAGCACATTGCTGCACAATTCGCAATTCTATGTCAGTGAAAACAGCCAAACAAAAAAATCATCAACCACAATAAACGCATAAACAACGCACGTCGGTTCGGCCACCCGTCCGCGGTACCCTTCGCCGCCACCCACACCCGTCCGACCACCACGACGTCCGTAGAGTCGGCGACGCAGCTCGCGACTGATCGGTTTCAGATGCATGAAGTTGCAGAACCCGCCCTTTGAACATTCGCTGCAATTTGGGCAAGTGTTGAGTGATTAGCTTGAGGAAATATTTTGCGGTGAATCGAGTTGCGATAGTGATTTACGCGGTGATCGGTAGAGTTATTACGGTCAAGTGACTATTTCGCGCTGAGGCTATCTTGAGACCTGGCGATACGTTTTTGAACATGCGACCCAGAGTGTTGGTACAAAGCAACCACGTTTCCAATGAAATTCAAACTGTAGATCAACATCGACAAATCAATATACGGAACTTTGAAGCTGAAAGAAATACTGATTCCAAAAGCCACGTGATGACCAACAACATCCAAGTATCCAATCACCAGAAATTCACTATCGGTCCAAAATTCAACAAAAATATAACAACAACAACAACAACAACAACAACAACAACAACCATAATCTGCGCACGTACCCCATTTCGTACTGTCGACAACAGGCCTCGCGAAAGTCGGTCACCGGCGATAATTCGGCGTAGACCGGATTCTGATTGAACCAACGATTGTTGAGTTCCTTTTCCGCTTCCATTGCGTCCTCTTCGCGGCGAAACTGGCGAATTATTTGCGTTTGGATAAAATATGTTTCAGAGATAATTTCGAGTAGAAAGATATTGCTTTGCTCAATACCAGCTGCGTTATAACCATTTGTCATTTATCGCATCGTTTTGCTGATGGGCGCGCTTACGGAGGGAACGAAGGAAGTTCAGGTCTTCTCAGCAAATCCATTTGTTGCAAAAACTTTATCAACTACCAAAAAATTCAGCGTTTCCCAAATTTTATGTCGATCGAACATAAAATAGCACATGTCACGTTAACCGTGACAAAACGGCACTCAAAAAAGGCAGAGGATTGCACTCGTGATTGGCCTACGCATAACGCCAACACCGCTCCTCAGCTCAAGCAGCTCTGAAGGAACGCGATAAAGATATATACATACATGGCACTATTAGCGAGTTGATGAGGAGAGTTGAGGATGTGCTTTAACGACGTGAATGTTAGCCTATGACTGGTCGTCAAAACACTCACCTTGACATACACATTGCCGATCATGTGTTCACCCAGATTGTCGCACACATTCATCTCCTCAATCTCGCCATATTTGTCCTCCAACTCACAGAAGACCTCCTCGAAGAAATCGTCGAAATGTCGCTGCGCGTCGGCGTCCGACGGCGTTGCACCGCCAGAAGAGAAATCTGAAACGTCAAAAGAAAAAACTTGGTGATCCGATCACATCTGAGTCGTTACGTTACCTTGAATCGCCGTTATTTCGAGATTTACAAGGACTGGTACCCTCTGCCAGAGTATAAGTTTTTTATGATCGAAAGACAACTGTGTTAACAAAATATTGGGAACAATTTTCACGCTGGTTAAAGTAAGTCATCAGTAATGATAATATAGCCAAATACAAAGTTGTTGGTGATGGTTGAGTTCTTTTTGAGAACGAAGTATCACAGTGGAATTTGTCAGATATTGTTATTCCAATATTTCGTAGTGATTGCCCTCGTTAGGGAAAGCTAAAAATACTATTAAATCTCAAACACACCATTACAAATAGTTGCACCAAAGCAAAACAGGTCACTTCAACACGAAACAGACAGCTCTCGACGATAAGATAAAATGGTGACTCACGCATGGCCGCATCAGCCTGGCGTAAATCCAAGTTCGGCTGTTGGTACAAGTTCTGCAGCAGTATCGTCTGAAATAGAAAACGTGTTGGAAGATATGCTAAAATACGAAAACTGTACATGAACTAGAATCAACCTGACTGAACGTCGGTTTGTTGTGCAGCCGCGAGCATTTGTCGCCGTGACGGCAGGCGCCAATTTTGAAGAAAAACGAACAGTTGACCCTATGTGAAATGATGGAAACGCATTTTTATGATACTTTTTTGAAATTCAAATTAGCGAATAAATAACCAGAAACTAATCTTTCTCTGTTCCGAAAATCGACGCCAAATACTCAGCACCGGACAGACCCCCGCCCGCCATACTGGATCAGTTGGTTGGCGCTCTTGGTCTGAGTTACCCATATTTGATTGTTGTTAAACACATTACTTAACAATTTTTACGAACATAATCGAGCGATCAAGCTGCTCGACCTGCATAGGCGACAAGTTCAAACGAAAACTAAATGCTAACATCAATGCTCTTTCTTAATTTTATTCAAGTGCATTTTTGCGACAATAAATCCGTCTAAAGCTGATGATATAAACAAGCACAAGATTGTACGAAAGTACAAAACGGCTTTCAAACGGTCACCCGATAGATTCTGGTCAGAATTTGAATAATTTGTAGTACAGGTGCAAGGCACATGAATAAACAAGCAAACTGGAATATAATACTTCCCAATTCACAACACACTTGGTCTCCAAAAAAGCATGAGATATGAACTCAAAAAAAACACAATAATCACAATATTAAATGAATCACAACATTTAAACTATAAATTACAAAACTTCAGTTTAACAGCATCGAGCAATAGAGCTCCTCGGCCGGTTGGTCGAGCATAAATTTCTGCGCAAACTCATTCAATCGAAGTCGTCGCTTAACGTGTGGAAGAAGGAAACTGCAACAAAAGTACAATAAATCAACAACAATTACAAAAAAAGCAGAACACAAGACACGCTAATGGTTTTGTCGTCAAATCATCTCGTCAAACAAAGCCGTCGAACACATGAGCCCCAAATGAGCGCGAAAACTAATACCTACATGTGTTCGACGACTTTATTTGACGACATGATTTGACCACATTACCACTATAAGCCCAAGAAAACGACGCACCCCTCCTGTTCCAACGCCCGTCGCCTGGCCAAACAATCGGCCGTGCATCGCAATGCAGCGGCCAGTGCGCGCACACTCAGCACGCAGTTATCAAGCAAAGGTGAGATGTTGCCAAGACTGCAACAATTACTATTATCAATTCCGTTGTTCTAGTTTGATATAAAAACGTCAAATCAAATAAAAATGGAAACCAGGAATACCGACCGACTAGCCGGTGCGACCAACCGGCACCTGACCAATCCATTGGTGAGCGGATGCGCGAGCACAACGAACACATCCAGGCGCGATGACGATGTGGGTATCGGGTCGGTTGTGGCCGTGTGCATGGCTAGCTCTTCTGAAACAAATGAATTCGTATAATACCACTCGTCCAAATTATCTTTGAGACAATGCAAATGTTGATTTTTTATTGATCAAGATTCTAAAAAACGTATCAATTTTAAATGGTTGAACCGACTTTTAAACGCTTTCAATGAAACATTTTTGCTTCACGTTTTGTGGATTTCAATGTCACTGACGCACCACCAGCTCATGAGACGCCTGTGACTGTTCTGTTACGGATCAACCCTTTCGAAAAGAAACGAAAGAGAAATCGACTATGCATTTGCACGCCCAATTTCTCTTTCTTTCGTTTTTGAAATGTTTCGAAGCACGTGAAACTGTAACAGGCGTCTCATGAGCTTGTGGTCAGACTACCATCAATTAATGCATGTTGGGAAAAGCTACTAAAGTTGCCCTCAGAGGGAGAAAACGCAAATCATAGATTTCGCGATAGAAGGCACGTGTTTGCTCAGTGTTCGGCCTAAGCCTAAGCCGAATCCTGAGAAAAAATTGAAACTGAACTGGCTTTTCCAAAAAAAATGCGGATTCAAAGTATTGATGCCAATGGCAAACGTTATCACGTCGCTCCAAACCACGGTCGTCGTTGTAAAATTACATGACTCCAAAGCTTATAAC